>OMLB01006188.1:22933-33486 GCA_900302555.1 Myripristis jacobus
TTATATGACACCAGCATACCCCATGTCTCATACTGAGGCCAAAGGGTGTCCTTGGCTTCTAATGGATGGCTTTGGCATTGGTATCAGATGCAGAAGGGTGTGACAGAGCATCGGTATTTGAGGAGTTGGGAATGAGAACGGCCTGGAATGCCACCAGTGTTCTGCATTTAAAAACAATGACAAGGTAAGAGGACATTCGTCTCGTGAATGTTTACATTGGGCTGAAAATGTGACACGTGTGTGTGTGCATGGCCCTTTACTCTTTGTACACAATTCTTCCCTCAATATGACGTATGTGAAATGTCAATGCAGTACCTTTGGGGCTATGGAATTGGTGTGTGTGAATTATGTACATGGCATTAGGCTGCAAATAATCACAAGCTGGTGGACAAGGTGGTGAACTACACAGATAGAGAGAAAATAAACCAAAAGGCTACAGATTTGGTCCTTGTAACAGCCAATTTGTCCTCCTGAAGTGTTGAGCTAGACACTTGAACCCCAGACTAACCCAAATGACCTCAAGATGTGGCTGCAATTGTATTTTAGAAACTTTTTACCCCGCAAGGCGAAATCTGATTCACAAGAGGAGCTACGATAAAAACAATACAGCATGATGCACAGATGCGTGATTTCAACATACGGGAAAATAGAAACCACGCAACCCCAGCACTCACAATACAACAACACAACAGACAACTTTATGAAACTGGATAAAGTGCAGTAATGAGAAAGGGATGGAGATCTAATGGAAGCATGAAGGGTATTGCCAGCACAGCCAAAGCAGAAAAAAATGCCATGCCTCTCGATGTTCCTTGCACTTGGTTTGGCAGTCAGTCCAGTTGCCAAACATTCCCATGAAAGTATAACATGTTCTGGTACAAAATAAACAGCCAGACAGCAAATCTCAAACAAATTCACTCGGCATGAAACGCCACAAGTCGTTGCAGTGCAGTTCCCCTACCCTCATTTGCATTTCCTTGCATGTTGAGTCTGGATGCCGCCAAAACCTCAGAGGAAATCCTTACCACATAGCCTGTAGCAAGAATGGCCGGTTAAAGACAGGATCTGATGAAATGACCTTCTGCACTTTCAACATCTCTGGAATATCAGCCACAGTCGGGTGGACTGTGTGTTTTTTTTTTTTTTTTCTTCATTGGACTAAGGCAATTATTTTTTAGGAATGTTAGCTGGGGGGAAGTCCACCTTAATGGGAAGAGGCTAACAGTTAGCATTTGGAGCATCCAGCCTGTATCCAGCACTCAGTAACAATGAGAGGAAGACAGCACCACTACTGTCCTACAGCACAGCTGGGGGCGGGGGTAAAAAAAAAAAAAAATCTAATTTTTCCAAATGAGTGAACTAGCCCTTTAAAAATGAAACCATACATCTGAGTGTCATTTTTCACCTTTATTAGTTTTTAATGTAATCACAGACAGCTGCAAATACAACAGGGTGGCCAATTCCACCCCTGAAAATGTATTGGTCACTTCATATAACACAATGTGGGACACTCCACATTTTTGGTACATCACTGGCCTCTACCAACCTCCAGGGTAGGTGTTTGGAGAGTATGGTTATTCCTGCCCCAGTGTGTCCCACCAGATGTGTGTTTTTTGTTTTTTGTTCTTTTTTTAAATTTTTTGAACGCTTTAATTGCAATGACCAGGAGTGTTTATGACATAAATCAAGCTTCCGCTTCGAGCATCCAGTGTGCAAGGCGGGCGGTGTGCCAATTAGCGTAATTTGTGGGTGAAGGAGCCTGCTGCTTCACAGCACCAGCACTGACAAACATTTCCTGTTCAGTTTGTAAATAGTGCAGTAAACTATTTTATATCCATGTCAGCTCAGATGCAATTCACTTGCATGCTCATTTTTCATGCAACTTCTCTGCTTTGGTTCTGTTCATTGCCACTTGTAGATTATATCAGCCTCTGACACTTTTTCCAGTGTTTTTCATGCAAACACACAGCCAAATGTATGATCCCCTTCAGGCTGCCGCCTGGTGGAGATAAATAACATAAATGTCCTTTTGGAAAACAAGAAACACAGCACAATCCAATCTTGAAATTGTCAACTCAATAAATCACTGCAAACTATCACGTTTTACAGCTGGAACCCTGAAGCCTTTACATTTCTGCATGAAGCTCTTGGGTTCTTTGACGTTTCTCTGTACGTTACATGGTCTGAACTTGAGGTAGATTGGCTGGTGCTTTGGGCTTATTTCTGGGACGTTGTGGATCCTTGATCACCACAGCTTGTTGAACATGATTAGGTACAGGTCAGAGCTGTGTCCTCTAACTCTAGATGCAATTATTATTATGATTAGAGGTTGTAGTAGTAGTAGCAGCAGTATTTTATTGACTGTTGTGTGGTATGTCCAATAGGAAACAGTCTGTGCATTTTAGAGCTTGTATAGCTCAAAACTTTATAAGTCTTCATCAAAAGTTGGTATTATTCTGGTAGAAAAATCAAAAGATATGGAAAAACATGCACCGTCTTGCATGCACAGTTCCATAGCTTGACACCACCGTGCAACACTCGGCCCCTCGTGGCCACCCTATTTAAAAACTCCTGGATTTGCCACTACTCCCAGAGGAAGCCATTACATCCCATCCTCGACCAGCCACCTTTTGCCACTTTATATTTGATCAAGATCATTTGATCATTCTCACTTAAGATGCAAGAAAATCCAAATGAATTGCCATTCAGGCTAAACCCATACTTAACACACTGTAAATCATATTGGCAAAGCACATGGGCATGCTGTCTTTGACTTATAAAGCTTATTTTAAGCATATATCAGTCCCCTGTTACCCATGTGTTTACACACATGAACACACACACACACATGCAGATTCAAATGCACACACATCTGTAGTCTATGAGTACAAACAAACAGGCTGTCAAGGTAACAAACCACTTGTCACTCCCTGCTATTCTCTTTGTCTCTCCTATCTCCTTTCCAAACGTCATTTTATGAATAACTACCATCAATCAAACTGGCCCTTGCCATAAATCATTTGGGAAAAGTATTTTCCACCTCTCCCTCTTTCTTTCTTATAGTTTTCAGAATGTGGGACCAGTGGCCGAATGCAGCCGCCACTTCAGAGCCGAGCGTTTGAGGAAAACTCTGCTGAAGGAAATTGCTTTGGAGAGAGTCGATATTTTCTTATTTGGCAGCGGCCGTGTTTGCCCAGCACCTTGCAGAGAGAGGAACAGTGTTTTCTTAATGACGAGCAGTGGGTGAAAATGTCAGTGGGATCGTGTTGCCAGGAGGCCCCTCCGCTCCCTACACAGTAGAGAGGGAGAGAGAGAGAAAGAGAGAGAGAGAGAGATGACAGAAGTAGAAAAAAAGAGACAAAAAAGTGAAAAACAAAGGCTGACGGACACTAAGTCTTGATGATAACCTGTGGCCGCCTTGATGCTTTGAGAAGCCATGGCATGGCATCACGTGACAGGATTTTGTTCAGTCAAACGGAGCGTCTGACACAGTGAAGAGGTTACTTAAGGTTATATATTCACTTATAGAAACTAACAGAGCTAAAGACAGATAACAAAACAAGGCTGCAGAGCAATTAGGAAAACATCCACCAACTGAAAAATCACTGTAACAATACTGCAGATGATGTGTTGTTAAACCAGGTGGAGATCATGGGATCCATGGAGGATGAAGTGACCATCATCTTGCTCACTGACATTTGAGCTCTTGACGTGGAGAAATGGCTCTGGGGAGAAAGGAGAGAACATCCCATACCCTGCTAACATTAAAATGGAGGGTGTAAAAATACCTGATCTGGTTTTCCATGAAATATACTGATTTGGTCTTGATTTGTTATTGTAACTAATTAATTAAGTGCAATTTAGAACAATTTATTTAACAGTTTGCAGGCTAATTTGTTCGTTCGCTTGTTAATTTGTTTTTTGGGGATTGGTATTTTCCAAATAGATTTTCATGTTACCATATCAAGTTTGTTAAATGTTGCTGGTGTGCTTTGGAATGAAGTTTTAATTTTTAATCAGTTGTATTAACAGCTATTAACTGTCAATGATTTTCACTGACTTAAAGTACGTTTTTTAAGTTTTTTTTTTCTTTTTTCGATTTCTGCTCTGTTAGATAGGACTGAGGGAGAGGGACAGAACAGACAGGGAGTGACAGGCAACAAAGGGTCTAGGCCAGAATTGAATCAACAGTCAGAATAGAAGTAAAGCCATATGGAAATTTCTTGTTTCCTGTGCTTTCCTGTGTTTCCTGAAAAAATGTATGTGTACAGGAAACACAACAAATTTTAATTAATTCTTATAAATAATTACTGGCATTTGTAATTAGCCCTGTGAACATTTGACTTGCTCAGATCTGACCAAACTATTAGCCATGCATATGAAATACATGTTCTACCAGGTGAAGCACTGGGAAACTTGTATGTGGAGTTTATTTTTACTATCATTAGTTTGTCAGGTAGTGGGAAAATCAGGTGCATTTGCAGCAGACTGGATGAAATTCAGCAGTGGCCGTTGTGCTCTTACCCCATGTTCACATCCTCATTGGATTCATGGGATGGTTTCCGAGCTCCTGCTTCCTGGCTTGCAAAGTTAAATACAAAAAGTCCAGTTGCATTCATGTGCATCAGAAATTGGATGCAGAGACGCTGTTTTCATCCGCTTGGTGAGCTATGACAGCGTCTATTAGGATGTTTGCTTCAGTGACTGTTTTGTTTTGTGCCCCCTCGCATGTCCTTATTCACATTAGCATATTCCAAAATGTGAAAAGTAAAATTCATCAAAGTCAAATCGGCTTTTCATCCTTTTTTTTTTTTTTTTTAACTCTCTGTTTCAGTCGTGTGCAAAGTAAAACCAAAGCTCTGATACTGATTTAAAAGCAGTAACACACAGATGACAGATAGTGACAGTGACAGTACTTAGCTGTTTATGAACTCTTCAGCAAAATAATAAATTATGTGAAGACATGCAAGTGCAAATGTTAACAGCCCATGATATAAAACTCTCACTCCAGCCAGCAAATAAAAAGTTGGCAACCCTGCAGTTTACTTTGTAATATAACCCATGTGAACTATGCATCTTTTTTTTTTCATTCAAGAAGAAAGCAGTGAAAATATAATATTTATTAGACGTGCATCCTGGCAAACAGCAGTACGATGTGGTCCTGTCTACTTCCAGAATGTGAGCTTTGCACCCTCAGCTCATGTGGTCAGTGGTGGGTGGTGGGCTTGCTAATGAGCTGATATTATATAAACTGTAGCAGTAGCGGAAACTGTAGCAGTGGCGGAACGATCTTCTTTCTGTAAGGGTGGACGAAAAAAATGTATGTTTCATAAGGAAATGGGGTCATTGCAGCAGTAATAAGATACGACGTAAAACAGAGTAGAAACAAAGCAACATATATAAATACAACATAGAAAATGGGGGTTAAACAAACATGCATGGACAACACCAAAACCGAACACATGAAAGCATGAAAGTGCAGATGATAGCATTTTGCCGGTGTGGAAAACAACAGCGGCAGAACTTTGACAAAGAAAGAAAAAAAAATCCAGAATGAGTAGGACATGAAAGTAAATCAAAAACATGAAATGTATACAGCATGAAATTGGTGGAAGCATAAAATATTAGTCTTAATCCAATATATAACAATGAGAAGTACATATGTGAAAATAAGGAAACCAGATGTGAATTTGCAGCAAATACACATGATGTACAAAATGTGCATTTTAATCTGACAGCAATGCTATGTTACAGTAGTGAAGGGAAAAAAAGGTTGTTGGCAGGACGGGACAAAGCAGGCTTTGTTGGGGCAAAGCTCAGAGGAGCACCGCTCAATTACTTAGGCCTACATGGAACCACTTTTAGACAAAAAAATAGAAAAAGCTTATGGCCATGAAGTTCACCATTCAATATCTGCAAAATGTTGAACATCCACTTTGTAAAAATTCTAGTCTCATAAAAGATGTATCAGCCAAAGACTTCCCTCTAACCTTAAATAAGTACCATAAATTTGTTTGAATCTGTGAGAGCAGGTGTGACATTATTTTCCACACACTGCATTCTGGAACTGAATTCTTCATTCTTTTTCTTTAAATTCCTGAAAAGCTGACTTTTTTTTTGGTGATGTAGGTGGCATGATTTCAACCAGGATGCCATGTTACAGTAGTGAGGGAAAAGGTTTTGTTGGCAGGGAGGGACAAAGCAGGCTTTGTTGGGGCAAAGCTCTGAGGAACATGCGGTGGAAGCCAAGGTTCAGATGAACAGATAAAAACACACTTTAGGAGTACTTAGCCTGCACTTTAACAGTTACCCCCTGATGGGTGGGCTGAGGGCCGCTGTGCCGGGCTTCCCCTTCATACTACCAGCCATTTGACTTTAATGTGTGACTTGCAGGGTTGCTGCAGTGCACCCTAAAAGCTAGGGGTTCATCAGAGGTTCCCCAAAGATCCCAGTGAGCACTGCACAGTGAACTCCATCTGTTTACACCGGGAAAATTTAAAATACTAAAGATGGTTGTATGTCAGTGTAAAACACACAATCAACCAATCTGCTTGACTTTGACATTTACAACAGATTATACAAGTCGGGTGCAAGAGTGTGTAACTGGTGTCCCTCTGTGTCTGAAACTTTTTTATGCTGCCATTTTGACCAGGACTCCCTGGAAGAAGAGACATTGTGTCTCAATGGACCTTCCTGGAAAAATAAAGGATAAAAAAAAAAATAAAATAAAAAAAATAAATAAATAAAGAACTCAACAACAGCAACTCTGCCAGACAAGCCCAGGCAAAGTAAGCTTACTTGAGACCGCAGAACTGATAAAAAAAAGCATGTGTTTTTGGAATAATCTCTATAGCCTGCAAACACGCTTGAGAGTCTTTACAGTTCGCATGGTAACGACAGTGACTGCTGCAATAAACAGTGTCATAATCTTGCTGTTTGCTGAATGTTGAATATAGACAGCTCCCTGATCAGAGAGCTAGGGCTGTGGTCTTGTTGGCCGTGATCCTACTGCCTGCAACTATAATGGTGTTTCAAAGATGGTGCCTGAATTCCCTGCTTTTATAATCAACATCCCTGATGTTTGACAGCACTGCACTAAAAATAATGGCCTGTCATGCAATAAATCCAAGGAAGTCAATTTCTCTGCCCCCACCATCCATAGCCACAGTTTCAAACATCATCCTCCACACCGCTTCTCTTTTTATTTTGTCAGTGTTTCCCACTAGAGATGCATCATGTAGGCTGCTGGATCCTTCCACTGAGCTGGGATAAATCCAACTTCCTACCTGGAAAAGCATTTCAAGGACACAAAACAAGTCAGAACTCCAAATCAAAATTAAGGAGCAGCAAGGTGAGCAACACAGTCAACGATAAACAAACTTCTTCTGACTGAATTTTTTATTTGAAAACGCATTCAGCTTCATTCTAGCATTCCCGGTCGTATTTTGCAATGGTATAGATTTACAGCATTGTATTCTTTTAGAGCTGGCAACAGACCTCGCATGAGCTGTAGCTACCGTAGCTATTGCCATTGGCTCTTGAGCGTGTAATTTACTGTCAGTGGACAGATCAGTGTTTTCTGTCTTCTTGCAGGCATCCATATTGGTTGCAATGAAATGCATCCAACACAGAGGAGAGAACATCAAACATGGAACATCTGATAATCAATGGAAATGTCAACAATAGATAGGATAGGGTGTACCAAAAAGATGCCTAAGCCTCCACTAAAGCTCAGATTCCTACAATCCCTAATAGATGAGAGCAATTACATCACAACAGTTGTTATATGTCAGTCGGAGCACCACGATGGCACGGCGGAGAACCAGCCGCTTGTGTAGAAGCCACCATCAGACCAGTCGAGCAGGCAGACTGGCTGGGAACAAGGCAGTCAGAGGACATCTTATTGTCTGTTTCAGCTCACTCATGCGTAAATGTGGGTCTTGGAAGGGTCGTCCCTTTACATGGGGAAATAGTGAATGATGTTTCCAGGTAGGAGGCAATGTGGCCAGGCGGTGATCCCTTCAGTATTACAAGAGGTGAGACACAGTTCTGTGCTCTTCGATCTCAAGGAGGGTCTCTGTCTACGGTGCCATCAGCGCCCTGCAGCCTGACCCACGGTGTCCTTTATCCCCTCTGCCGCTCAACAGAGGAGCCTGGACTGCTGAAGCCACTACACCTTGGGAAAAAGCACAGATAAGGAAGAACATGCCCACCCCAATTCAATTCAAGTCCAAGTCCCAGTTCCTGCATCCCAGTACCGGGCGTCAGGTTCTGTCAGGTAACCCCACCCACTCACACACACACACACACTCTACTGGCAGGCACATAGCAACATGTAAAGACTGGAGGGGAAGGGGTGACTCCATGGCCGGACCAAGTCTGTCAGCTCCTGCATCCCAGTACCGGGCGTCGGGTTCTGTCACTTGGTCTTATGGTTTCACACAAACTCTGAACCTCCATCGGAGCGTGTTGTTCCTCAGGGTCTATTTTTCTTTGGTGCTTATTGTATATTGTATATTGATACTTATTGTACATAGCTGTATATTGTATATAAGAGTGTTAAATATACTTTTTATTTTGTTCTTTTATATTTTATTTTATTTTTTTTAATCTATTTTATTCTTCTATTTCTTACTTGCACAGTGCTGGAGTTGTTGCAATCGCATTTCACTGCTCTTGTACCCGTACATTCAAGCATGTGACTAATAAAAACTTGAAACTTGAAACTTTTACATTTTTAAATTTGGATGTGTGCCTCTCTATTCTCACCACTTCACTATTAACCTCATGAAACTCTGTATACTGACTTCTCTGAGTGACTCACTTGGTTGGGGTGCGGTCACCTGCACTGTAACTTCCTGGTCCAAACATGAGATCCAAAATCAAAGTCAAATGGAATTGCTCTCTGTTGGACCTCTGTAATAAGCTCCAAAGACACTTGGTGTGAATATTCCCTGTGTGTATTTTGCCTCTGTAGAGCAACACACTGAAAAGCAGCTTCCAGCTTCCATCCACAGAAGCTCCTCCAGAGCTGCTGCCGTGAGTTTGGGCCTGCTGGCTCTTCTGCTAGCAGCTGGGATCATCGTCTTGTCCATAAACTGTGAGGATCTCATATTTAGATCTAAATGCAATATCTGAACTCCTTCTACACTATGATCAATTGGTGTTTTCAGTGTTTTTCTGTTCTGAGAGAAGTAGGTGTCCTGACTTGACTTCTTCAGTCTTTTTTTTTCTGATGCTCATGAACGACAGTTTACAGCTGTAAAAGGAAGTTCACACTTCACTGACATTAGTGAACAGCTTGTTTGTGTTGACACAGAAAAACATGCTGAAGGGCAACAGTTAGACTTTACGTGGACATGAAGACATGAACATAATATAATTATAAAGGTGTTATGCTTTTAGCTGAAGAAATGGCTGTTCTAAACATCATCATCATTAGTATATCACTCTGTCCACTGTATATTGTGAGAATGATAGCAATTCATAAAGGTCATTACAAACTTTAAATTATGTAATTTAGATGAAAATCTTGTGAAATTCTGATGAGCAACTCTTCTCACATTTCATTACTACAGAGGAATTAATCATGTGAACCCATACATTTTTCAATTGCAGCAAATGGAGTTTTGATACAGTGTTTGCAAAGAGAATACTTTCATTTTGTTTACGTGGGTTTTGTTTTGTCATGCTTATCATCAGATATTTCAGTCATTATGGAAAGAGACAATTTGGTGCTGGAAAGAAACAACCTCAACACGAGTCATAGCCAATTACAGACCAGGTGCCACAACCTGACTGAGGAGAGAGACCAGTTAAAGACCAGTTACCACAACCTGACTGACGAGAGAGACCAGTTACAGACCAGTTACCACAGCCTGACTGAGGAGAGAGACCAGCTACAGACTGAAGTGAACGAGCTGAAGAGGCACATTGCAGGTGAGACAGGATTTTAAATAAATCTGCATATAAAATAAATCCAGTCAGTGATACTGTATGAACTGAAATCTCTCTCTAAAACAACTGTTTGACAATAAGGGAAGTGGTGTCCTGAAGGATGGAACAGATTTGGATGCAGCTGCTACTACACATCTACTCAGAAGGACACCTGGTGGCAGGGCAGAGCAAATTGCCAGAAACAAGGAGCAGATCTGGTGGTGATCAACAGCAAAGAGGAACAGGTATGTATGTGTGTGTGTGTGTGTGCGTGTGTGTGTGTGTGTGTGTGTGTGTGTGTGTGTGTGTGTGTGTGTGTGTGTGTGGGTGTGTGTGTGTGTGTGTGTGTGTTAGCCTGCAGTGTCCAGTAATAAGATAGGACTAATCTGATTTTAAGAATCTAAGGAGGCTTCACACACACACACGCACACACACACTCACACACACTCACACACTCACACACACTCACACACACACACACTCACACACACACACACACACTCACACACACTCACACACTCACACACACTCACACACACACACACTCACTCACACACACACTCTCTCACACACACACACACACACACACACACACACACACTCACTCACTGCCTTTA
>OMLB01006205.1:10345-27808 GCA_900302555.1 Myripristis jacobus
GGTCTGCTGCTGACTGTTCTCTGCAACCAGGTCGTCCTTCTTTTTGCTGAACTTGTCCACCAGTCGTGTGTCCTTGGAACGCTTGGCCCGCATCACCTCACTGGCTGTTGTCTTATTGTTGGAGTTTATCTCAAAAATAGTCTAAAAGGTGAGAAAACACTTCATGTTTCAACATAGTATAAGCAGAGGATTCCAACACAGAGATCAGTTTTCAGTCAGTTCAACAGGATTTAATCACAAGAGGTAACCAAAACTCACTGATTTGGATTTGTAGCCTTTGATGGCATCAACTATTTGGAGGCGCTCCAGCTCCATTTTCTCCAACCCTGAAGCTAAAACAAAGTCAACACAAGTTTTGTTAAAGAAATCACATATAATTAAATGCTGTTGCTAACTGTTGTCTGAGCATCATTATCACCATCTTCACAATGTTCAGCCTCATCCACACTGACCTAGAAAAGGATGAACAGCCATGTTGGACAGATCTGTATTTTTGGCTCGTCTGATGGACTCGGTTGAGGGGTTTGGACGGGATTTGATGTACTGCTTGTAGGCATTTTCTGAGACACGACGCAGGTTCTGCAGATCCAAGGAGTTGTCGTGAGCTGTTATCAGCTGGGAACTTTCATCATCCAGGATGCTTTGGGGGACCCGACCAAACACGCCATCTAAATCTGAAGAAGGTGATGTTTGGATCAGAGGTGAAGTGAGACAGTAGAGAATAATGAAAGAAGTCAACCTGAAAAAGTATTGTAACAGCAGATCATAGAAATCAGATTTCTATCAGTTAAAGACCTGACCGTCTTTCTGTGAAGTCTACCTGCTGTGTGTTCAGGTGTCGCCAACTGAATGGGCCTGCCGAGGAAGAGGTGGAGGTCATAGACAAAAGGTACTTCGTCTGGACACACCATACTGAAGGTAGTACCGCTGCGCCCCGCACGTCCCACACGACCTGACAGAGAAAGGGTGGAGTGATGGCCACATTATGGTCAAATCAGGCGTATCACTTTTCCATTATCCAAATTATCAGTTAAAATAAACAAATTAATAAATAAATAAATGTTACAGTAAAAGAAGATACCACTTGTGAAGGGAAATCCTATGTTCATATAATAATGTTTGCTTATTCTTAATCTTATGCCACGTTTAATGCCAAACATTTTATTGCTTGAATAGGTTCCACAATCGCATATGTAACAGAACAAAGGCAGTGCCATAAAATGTTTTCCCTTTTTGTAACCGAGTATGAGTTATTGTTAACTGTACAGCTTCAAAGAGGCCAGGGCAGATGGTCCGTGGGAAAGAGGAGGTGGAAAACTACCAAGTGTAAGCAAGCCTGTACATAGCAAACAGCCTTGGACTGCTGAAAAATCAACAGCGCAGGAGATACCAGACAAGAATGAGACACAGAAAGAGAGCATAAAGAGGAGAGTTTGGGGTGCACTTGCAAGTTTGACTTCTTGTGTGCCATGCTCTGAGCATTAATAAAATGTGACAATATTGTGTATTTTGTAAAATGTATTTATGTCTCGTTCCTCATTGTTGTCAGAGTGGAACTAGAAATAATTGCCATAACAACACTGTAACACGATACGAATGTCATTTTGGTATTTTTTACTGTGAGAAAATACTTCAGATTGCACTAACAGTTAATTAGGCTCTGTTTGATCTGCTGGAATAGTTTACTAAATTCATCACAAGCTGTACACGTCTACTGGCTTAAATCCAGATGTTTATATTGGTTTAGACCACCTACCAACTCTGTGCAAGAAGAGCTTGGCCTTGGAGGGGAAGTTGTAGTTAATGACATTGTCTAGCATGGGGATGTCAATACCACGAGCCGCAACATCTGTCACAAGCAGCACCATGGCCTTCCTGTGCACAAACTTCCCAATGTTGATCTTCCTGGCAGTGTGGTCCAGGGCACTGTAAATGTAGGCACACTCCACGTCTTCTGACTGCAGTAGCTGGACATAAACACAAAAGAAGGTCAACTTCTCTGAAACACCAAGCTGATATTTTACACATTTATTATGCATCTGTAAAAACTACAGAGTCTTGCTCAACTGTGTTGTTTATGCGAGTTACTAAACTGTCCATCAAGCCTTTTTTCTAACCAAAGCTCCTTTAAACATTGTCAGTAAAAAAATAAGTAAAACCCAAAGCCCACACAAGAGGACAGTGGTGTAATTCTGGTGGTGTTGGCTCACCTCTTTGAGGTACTCTACATGGTGTTTGGTGGCAGCGAAGACCACTGTCTGCTCCTGAGGCTTCACCACGTTCCTCAGCAGGTGGAGCAGCAGAGCTGGTTTGTCGTCCGGACGCAGATGGAAGAACGACAGCTGGGTGAAGACAGAGGAAATTAAAAGATTTTGGAAAGGTGACACATATAAAACATGAACCAAATGGACTAATATAGCCAAGTGGTCACTCTAAAGATTACACAATTTCTCAATTATGTCCAATGTCTGTAATGTTAGCCAGGGTATCAGTTTGGTTCATTCAATAATCCATTGCACATGTTGTATGTTGAAATAATGCTATTCCATGAATGCGCAAAACCACAGTCACAGCAGTTGTTTCACATTATTTTAGTTAAGTAAGTGAGTAAAACACACACCTACTTTAATGAGGTCCCTGCAGGCATAAAAACCAAAGATTCAACAGCTAAGAAGGCTTCATCAGGATTAACCTTAGACCAGATTAAACCTGACATAGACATTTTAGCTGAATAAAACATTTTTCAATGTCTCAATAAATCAGGCTATCGAATTGTAGCTAGAAGTGTGTGCCTGCTTGCCTCTTCTCACTTTCATGGGATGCACTGAAGGACCACAACAATACTTATGGAAAGTTTAGTCCAATTATTACAATTCATGTCTACTTTGATCAGTTCTGTCATGATGTAGCTGAGGACTCCCTTTACCTTGATCTGGTCACTGATCTTAGAATCCACATCCAAACGAATTAGCACCGGCTCCGTCAGCCCTGTAAATAAAACAATATTTGCTTGGCCTATATGCTCATCATCAATATGCACATTATTAAAGAAGATGGGCTTCCTGCTGGTCATTTAAAGAGATCACCATTACTTAAGGTGCTAATAGACGGCATGAATCTACACAACAAGCAAAATAAAAGGAGAAGCCTGCAGCTGTGCAGTTTACAGCCATTTACGGAGGAGTGCTGGTCTTACCAGCTCTGGCAAACTCCACCAGTAGTTTGGGCAGAGTGGCAGAGAACAGCAGAGTCTGCCTGGTGTCTGGAAGCCTCCGGATGATCTCCTGAAGCTGCTCAGCGAAACCCATTTCAAACAACCTGAGCCATGACAGAACGTTGACACATTTTACACACATGCACAGTTGAATCCACTGCATAAAATGAAAATATAACAACACGTCTTACCTATCGGCCTCGTCAAACACCACATATTCTACACTCTGCAGCTTCAGGTTCATGTCCTTGATAACGTGCATAAGACGACCGGGGGTACCGATGATTCTGGGGAAAGGGAACAGAAATTAGACACAGAACACCATGGGACCCTAACAAACAAAACTCCACTTCTGTTTGCACTTACATGTCAGGATTTTCATGAAGAGCAGCAAACTGATCATCCATTCTGGAAAAAAAGGCCACAACATTTAAGTCTCTTCCTATGAAAAGGGTCAACAGTAAAGACTTTAGATTTCAACTGAAAAAAACTAAAGCCAAGGAAAACTGCAGTGTCACACACCTGTCTCCACCGAGGATCAAGGCAGTCTTCAGGCCAGTGAACTTCCCCAACTGCAACCCACAAGGAACACAAACATCACACTTTCTTTATGAAAACAGGACATTGGGACATGCCAGTATGAGCTATATGCTCTTATTGCAAAGGCCACACCCACCTCAGTAGCCGCAGCTAAACTTTACATTTTGACTAATGCTTTAAAAAATGACAACAAATCAATAGCAAAACGATGCCATAGGCTTAAAACACTTATTATAGTTGCTAGCATAAATTCTAAAGCTCAAGTCCAAACGGGTTAAGCCACGACTATAAACTATACAGCATTACTGTGTAGGAAACGGCCACATGCCCCTACCACATTCAATATCTTGATGCTTGTACTGAGTTTACACAGTTTTTCTGGAAAATTGTTACTATGTGTAGCTCAAGCCCAATTTACCTGTATACTAAGCTTGGTCACTAAACTAACTAAAACTAAAAAACTGGCTTTAAGGGGGAAAAAAGTTGTTTTTCAATTGAAAAAAAAAATCATAATGGCAGTAATTCATTGCGTTGTCCAAGAACAAATATTTACGAAGTTACCAAATTTGGTGTCGACTGGGACTACCTGTGCGTAAAAGAAACGTGGGCTTTTAAATTTTTATTTACACACTACCTCTTTTGTGAACTTCATAGTCTGCAAGGCCAGCTCTCTGGTGGGGGACAGGATGAGGGCCCGGGCTCCTGTTTGGGCCTGCGGAGCCTTCAGCTTCTCAAACATGGGCACCAGGAAGGCGGCCGTCTTACCGCTCCCAGTCCTCGCCATGGCAACTACATCCTTGCCATCCAGAATCACCGGGATAGTCTGGAGCAGGGAAGGGAAGAATTGGGCACTGAAATACCATGAAAATATTTGATGTATACGATGATGATGCTGTGTCTTTGACTAACCTTCCTCTGGATTGGAGTGGGGACTTTGTAACCCTTCTTCATGACCCCTTTGAAAACTGGGTAACTGAGACCTGCAATCAGATATAAGGTTGTCATTCAACACTGTCTATAAAGCAAACAGCACACTGACTTTACTTGTGCTCAGGGGGGCGTCTGCAGCTCCAAGATTCAAGATTCAATGCATTTATTAGCATTTCAATGACACACTGAATGGAAGCTGTCTTGTGTGCTAGGATAAACAAACAGCAAAACAACAAAAATATACAACAAATACATCAGAGATAAGAAAAACAGGATGAAATAAAACTGCAGGCAGCATCCCACTAAAGGAAAAAGTGATAATATATTAAAAACTGCTAGAAGTCATATCCTGGCTTGATGGTAAGGAGTTTAGAGGCGTCACTGCCCCAACATAGGTATTAATAAGGAAGTGGGAAGTTCTGCTACATCGCAATACTGATCATTATGATTCATCACAACTTTTGTTCGGACAACAAGGGGACAAATAGTGATGTGCATAAGGGTTGATATGTGGTCACTGATCATCCCAAATCATTTAAGACTTTCAGTTGATGTACAACTGGCAGGGAACTGCACATGAAGGCTGATCTCTGCACCGCCTCTCACCCATGGACTGGAAGCCTCCAGACTTCTTCTTCTTCTTGTTCTGGGCCCTGACCAGCTCCCTGGTGTCCGGCTCCACATCTGACAGGCAGTCTGACGAGGCAGGGAAGCGAGGCAACTTCCTGCCAATCTGTCAATCAAATAAAACACACAAATTTGTCAACAGCATGACAGGGACACCAGTACAGACCATATCCACAGCTATCAGTGTGCATTTTGAACTAGCCCAGCACCATCTCATACAGTACATGGGCTAGTTTCACCAAGTGCCACCACTCGTGTTTGAACGTTCGTCGAGCAAAATAAACACATTTTAATAATTGTTATTCTTCTGAAACACTGACTATCCCTACATTATCATCTTCCTTAATTTCGGCAGCAAGTTCGAAGTCTCCAGCATCTGAGTCCACCTCCGGGTCCCTGCTGGCCGTGTGTCTCTTTTTCTTCGTCAGTTTCTTCTTCCTCTGACCCATGTTTCACCGCCTCTGACTCTTGTAACCGTGAACAATACGCTTAAATTAGTGGTGATAAAAATTAAACCCAAATACACACACACATGCAAGTGTTAAAACGACTTCGACTAAACTCAACACACAACAACACGGGAGGCAGACATGTTTGAAACACGTGTGAATCTCGTTCGCATATTTTGTCCACCCCACCCGTATTTCGGGAAGAGTCGCCTTGACTCTGCCTCTGATTGGCTAACCCAAAGGTGACATCACCCTATAGATAGGTTTAACCAACCTAACAAACGAAGGGAACGAGTGGCAGCGAGTGTAAGCCAACCAGGAGAAGAGTAAGGGCGGGTCTTACTGGAATACGGGTGGGTAAAAAAAATCTCGTATCTCGTTCGCTTTGTTTGATTGCTGTCCAGATCCAACGGTAGAGCTCATTACCGCCACCTGTTGTATAAGAGTGTCAAGCTAGCTCGATAGATAGATAGATACTGTAGATAGATAGATAGATAGATATTAGATAGATAGATAGATAGATAGGAGTGTAATAAACACCTTAATCTCCTCTATTGTGTTTATATGTCTTAGAAAATATATTAAACATATTTTTTATAACTTTCTCAGTTGATTTTTAATGACTATAAAATTCTTCAAAGGGAGGAGAAATTTAAAGGCAGTGGAGGTGTATAATCCATTTGTCGGTTTCATATTTGCATTCAAGTCCATACAGGTATTAAATAAATAATTTCAACAGAGGTAGGAATTAAATAATTAGGCAATAAGGGAGTGAAGCAAGACTAGAGACTTAATTAAATCCTACTTAAAAATGTGTTCCCTGTTTTTACTGTACTTCCAAAATTAAAACTTCTTTTCCAGTTATCTGGAAGTGCATCGCAGTCTACAATGGTCCAGCCTCACTCAGTTTAAAAGTATAACGTTTTATTATTCCAGTGATAATCCACAGTATCAGTCACTGTCGATCCTCTCTGTGTCCTGATGCTACACTGCACGATGTGGAGAAGTGATGAGATAATTTTACTATCTCAGCCCTTGCTCATAATGCTGTGACACTCAGCCATGCAGAATAATTAACTTCACTTTTCTTCGGCCATTGTAGATTGTGTAATTTCATCCATCATTATATTACTCTTAACTCCACCATGCCTTGGATCCCATAATTGTCCTGCCTTACAACCTAAAGTCATTTGGTCTAAATAGGCATAACAATATCTCATTTACTGAATAAGGACATGCATTTGATTAATAGTACTTCAAAGCCAATAAGGCGGTAGCTATCTGAGCGCATAATAGCATTTTCCGGTCTCGCTTTTTCTATCCCCCTCAAAGCCCAAATTAATATTGTTAATTCAGAGAAGACTGACATTCAGAAGCCTTGATGAACAGGAGCCCAGATCCCAAATGCTGATTTCTGAATTTCAGGCTCCTTTAATCAAAAATGTCTTATAGAATGTTATCGTAATCAAATTATGTCTTAATTTTACTGAATTTCAATAACTTCCAATAACCTCCACCTGTTAAGCTGGAGCAACCGTTGTATGAAACACTCAAATTCTCAGACCCTTTTGTTGAATGACATCTAATCTCACAGAATGGGCCTTGCTTGCAGAGTCATGCGGCTTGCTATGCTACCCTTAATCTAATCTAAGCATCATCATCTGCAAATATAATCACAATGTTTTTTCCCCTCTCTGTCTCAGGCCGCTGTCACAAGTTGCCGGACAATAAAAGATGGTGATTACCTTTTCAGATTCATCAACATTATTTTGCATTATTTGTCTTTGTTAATAGCTTTAGACTGTGACCTCCAGAGTCCTCCACCTATCACTGCAAGATGTTATTTATCATTGTGACTTACTAAAAAAAAAATCAAGTGATTATTATAATCTTCATCATTTTCTGCTAAATTAGATACTGTATTTTCATGGTTATGTTTACATTAAGAAAAACAATCTACAGGTTTTTTTTCCACACTGCAATCAGTCATTCCTTAGTTTTGATTAGTAAGACATTATCAGCGCCCTCCTGTGTCATCATGAGAATCATCTGTTCCAAGCCAAAACAAATAATAGCAAAAGACACAAATAATAAACAACCAGCTCTCTTCTTTGTCTTGCCATCTCCCCTTTATTTGACACTTCTTGTTCACTATCACTTCTACATGCACTGATTTCCATACAGCACTAACAAACTCGCTCAGCATCATCTGCATTCTGACCAATGAATTTTAGATTAATTAATAACTACATTCAGATTTATATACTGCTTTATTTGATAACACAGAATAGTGTAAGGAAAAAGATAGATATAGGCTACAGCATGGGCTACATAGTCCATTCTGATAGATATTCCCAGAATGGACTGGACTATCCAATAGATAACGGACTATTTCCTACCTGACACAATAAGCTACTTTACTTTTAACCACATTTATGGAGAGGGTACTAGCTCTGTAAATGTAGGTAGAAGTAGTGTAACTGATTCTGCCAGGTAGGAAATATCTGGGGCGAGTCTTTGGTGGTGTCCCACAGTGTCCTTGATGTGTCAGCATGCAGAGGAGGATGTTCAAAAGGACACAGTTCCTGCAAGAGCTGGGGAAAGCTTTGGTGGCTTCAGTGATCCAGAGACGTCACCACCCTCCTCATGCATCAGCCCATGCTGCCATGGTGATGCAGGTACAGGCACAGGGAGAGGAGGTGGAGAGGAGGTGACAGCAGCGCCCCCCTCTGGAGGACAGAGGATGAGGAAAACGTGCGCTGACTGTGGTTTAGACAGAAAAACTACAATCAGATGTGCCACATGCAAGAAGTTCATTCGCAAAGGAAACAGAAAGGTCAGCACATACTACTGGTAAATTAATGATAATTTATCATTAGTATGAGTATCAGCTACAGAATACAGCTTCTAGCACACACATATACACACACACATGTAGAGAAGAGAAAAAGTAAATTGTCTGAAATGTTATTGAAAATAAATCTTCACTGACCGTTTTTTGAAAATAAATTATCAATGAGAAATGTGTTAGTATACTCCTTTATCCTCGGGGTCAGTTTTAGCCACAAGCATCATAGGTGTGACTACACAACATATAATAAGGCTTCAAAATTCATATAACTAAAATGTTTATGTATTCAAAATAATACAAATCTATGTATTTTTTCTCTTGAAAATGAGTGTTATAATGTCAAGAAATGTGGCATAAATTGTAACAACAGGTGAATATTTTGTGATTATGATTACAAATTTACCTAGTAAAAATGCTGAAAATAGTCAAAGTGGAATTCATTAGTAAAATATATTCTTAGATGGCAGTTTCATGGCATGGGTCAAATTTGACCCCATATTCCAAGAGGTGGGTTTTTTCTATTATGGACCATAAAATTCTGTTTTAATATTCATATCCTTGCTAAAGTTATACAGTATTGAACAAATAAATTGTTTTAAAAATGAAAACATGTCAGAAAGAAGTAGCTATGTTTCAAACCTAGGGTGAGAAATGATGGATTTGTAGGTGATTATGGGAAGGTTTCCACCAGATTTATGAGAGCCTGTACGCTGCTCCCTCACACTGCTGCCTCCTAAACTCTGGCAGCACATGTGAAGCTGCGGCACAGACCTCGCATAACAAAATCACAGGGTTTGAGCCTGAATTAAATATTGACTTTTCAAGCAACGTGTCTGATGTTGAGCCGGGTGTGACAGACACATAGTTCAAAAGTGCATGGATTATTCTTTTTCAGCCAAACTCAAACTGTGAAACTCAAAAACCTCTCACTGAAACATTTCAACCTCATTTATAACCTTATTTTGTGTTGCATGTGGGCCCAATATCAAACCATACCTTCTCCAATTACATTTTATGTCCTTCCACTTTTCCTATTTTACAGAATGTGCAAAAAAACATCAACAGAAATTTATATATCATCTCATATCTCTAATAGAGTTTACATATCAATCTCCCAGTGTGTCAGGATGCTGGCACTGTTTGGTTGCTATTTCTCAAAGCAGTTTTAGTTTCTCTTTGTAGTTTAAGATGCTGTATTTTACCCAGCCTTAATTGAATTACTATGTATTTTTTCTTTTTCCTCTGTTTAAGTTTAGTTATGAGTACTTTTGTTTTCTCTTCTTCAGTACATGTAAAAAAAAAATAGGCTACTATGTGGATAGAATGTGTCTTATCAGAATTGATCTATCTGTCTTTTTTTGCTCTTTTTTCATGACCACATATATTTTGGCATTTCCTTCTGTTGTATAACTTTTTACGAACTGACTGCACAGAACATCGCCGGCTGCTACAGCTTACCCATCCGTGCACGGCAAACTGTCAGACTTATGCCACTGGAGTCCTGAAAAATGGTGCACAAATCCTCCAAAGTCAGATTTTTCATCCATTGCACAAACACAAGCTCAGAAAACAGAATCTCTTAAGTTTCAACAGACATAACAGGCGACTCTGGAAAGTTTGGTTCCCATTAATAACGCAATGTATCCCAGCCAATCTTACTTCGCATAACCACTGAATCATCACACTCCACTGCTGAAGATGAATGGCATTACTATTTAACAAAAAGGGGGAACCATCCTGCTCATCCCTCTCAAATGACCCCGTGCTCTTGCTGATGACATAACGAAACAGAGCACACTGACGCTCTGCGCACTCCCGCCATTCACAAACGTTGCCTTGTCAAAGCTCCCATGGAATATCCTTGCTCGATAGCCCTGGATTAAACTTAATCTTACACAGCGAGTTGGATCCATCCAGAGATCAAATGAAATATGACAAACCATACGGGCTATTTCCTCACTTTTATTCTCATTTTCGATTTAGCCTACAAAGCCGATGCATGATTATCAATTTGATAGCTTTTTGTCTCTACAAGTGTCAGAAATGTGTATATGTCCGTGTGGAAGTAAAGCTGCTTGGGTCTTGTTTTGGGGCTGATTAGTGGGCAAATGTAAATATCCCCTGGCTATCCAACATGTGATTCCATTAACATGTGAGCAGCTGCTGCTCAGAAACAGCTGCCCGGAAAGGCTGCGTTGAGCTCTGAGATGTATGTGGCTCATCAGGGCTAATGTTGCAGCAAGATCTCAGCCACTTTGCCTTGTTGATTAACATGTTACCTGCTTTGCCCTCATGGTTTATCATATCTGATGTTCTGCATTAGATTCTATTAAGACACTGAACACTACCATATGATTATGTTATAACATGGTTTTGTTGTTGACAAAATGGCTACAGTGATACACAATATAACAGTCTATTAGTCAAAATGTCTCCAGCATACAGTGCTTCTTTGTATTTGCTTTTTTTTTTTTTTTAAATCACCCAGGAGAAATGTGTCCTTTGGATGATAACGCTGATACTAATATGGCAGCCAAAACATGTACTGTGCTGTTTGAAGTCAGTGGGCTGATGTACAGTAAATAAGTCAATGCCATGGCAACAGCCTGGAGCTAGTGCCATTCATATTCCATCAGAGAGCCAGGCTGCAATGGCCTGGAGCCAAATGTGTTCAGCAGCAGAGAGCAATGTAGGTTTACACTCGAGCAATAGGTGCAGTACGCCACCTATATGATCAGCTTTTGATCTTATAGGTGATTTATGTGATGAAGAGCCAAGGGGGGACTAATATATGAAGCTGGCAAGGTTGGGGGTTGTTGTGTTGGTTTCAGTTTGCCGGTCACATAGTGCATCAGTGTGCTGTCAGGTCAGCCTCCAATGCTCCTGCTCAAGTCTTAACTCTCAATCTCTACTCTAAGTCAAGCCTTCATATCGAAAACATGTCCCTGATTCGGTGCCGCATCTCTGCAAAATTTGATGTTCAGGCAATTTATTTTGTGATGTATGTGTATTAGTCATGAGCCAGGGCTTTTATGTATCTGTCACACACTACACATTTGAAGATAATGCATGTGTTTATGCTCCTGTTGGGAATTCAGCTGCATGGCTCCTCACCTCCTGCAGTCCCCCTTGGGAGCGGAGCGGCGACCATTGACTTCATGCAGGCTGGTGATAAGATCCATATTTGACACACATGAATAGAGTTATCAGGTCATAACGCAGGCCAGGCTAAGCTGCATCCTGCACTAAAGCCTGGGGGACTTACAAGAGTGTATCTGACCTTTCAAAAATCTGTGATTAATATTTGAATTCAGTTTGCCTCATCTGCTAGTCCTCCAGCATCATCACCACAACCTCAGTAAGCAGCAAGGAGCTCCGTTGGTGTTGTCGCATGTGTTGATGATATCATGGTTTGCATGAGTATGCGAACAGATCAGTCAGTGACTAAGTGGGCACTGAATGAAAGTCATTAAAGAAACAGATGTCAGCATGTCTCGGGTTGGATTTTTATAATGATGTTCTCCAGCAGAGTGTGGAGCAGATGCTGACTTTAAGCCTCGGAGATTGAGAAGAATGTTTAAATTAAGAGATTATTGAGCTGATGGTTTGTAATTCTAAGCCTTTAAATGGGCCTAGCCGTTAAATATTCTTCTACCGTATCTGTGTCAATTTAATTATTTATCAACCTCTCTTAAAAGGCCAGCCCTGGGTTCAGTGAACCTCTTAAAAATAGTCCAGCCATCCAATTAGGGTCGAGAGCCATGCGATACGGCGTATCAGACAGGCGTGTTTATTGGCAAACCTTCAGATGGTTTGCATTTCCTGTGCCAGATGTTATACCTCTAATCTAACAAACCTCATCCCAGTGGCCCAAAAAGTGTGAAGTTATAAAAAGAAATATCATTCTGAATTTGCATACCATGAACTGACGCTGCAGATTAGTGTCATTATGTCCTAATAGACATGGGAGATTCAGTGGTTTCTGCTTTGAGTGCTGAAATTGGGAAAAGAGTTGAAAAATCATTTTCATATGACAAATTCAACACTGGAGATGATTCTTTCATAATCCATTGTCTAGTCTCAAAACCAAGATGAATTCAAGCTGAGTGAAAAAATAGTTGCACTGAATAACCACAACAAAAAGAAACTTGAAAAACAAATCCCTGACCATTTTTATTAATAGCTCTCCTACTTACATCTCTCATTCTAAGCCATGTAGTCAGTCACCACTAATACTTCTTTTCAGGACAGTACGCCTCTGAACCAAGAACCAGTGTGCACGAGGTAGCTGTTGGTGACTTGGTGATGAAGACAACAGCTCCTAGGGCCCTGGAAGAGAGGGTCATGGTCTGGTCTTGGACCCACAGGGCTGGCATGGCACTGCGAACGTCACAGTGCCACCCCTAGTGACAACGGCAGATGGTGAGAGACCCCGAGGCCTAGCCTGCAGGCTCCTGGGCAAAGGGACAGGGCAGCCATGCACAAGATATTCAGCCACTGATTGGACCATTCCCCTAAGCTCCCATGGGCTAAGAAGAGGCTGTGAGGAGCAGCGCCTACATGCTTGAGAAGACACATGATTATGTTAACCCTCTATTTCCCCAGATACTCCTCTCCCCATCATGGTAGACACTATAGCTTATGAGGCCTTGTGCAGCAAAGGAAAACTCTATAAGCCACAGGAACATGCAATGTAATGCATAAAATTGTTAGATTCAATTATTATTATGTGTCAGCTTTGTTTAAAATTTCCAACATTTTAAAATTTTGATTGATGCAATGCATTTGGCACACACATTTGATCGGTCCAAAAAGAGACCATATTTCACACAGAGTGAAACCTGTGGCCACCTGGGACAAAATGATTGCCATAACGCGCACAAAACTGGCTGCATAGCACAGGAGATACACAACACACACAAAAAATTTTGTCATACTAAATCATATATGAATTGATTAAAGCCTGCCTCATTTGATCTAATAGGAAAAAAGGAAACGACTACCGATTGTAACTGTTGATTCCACCTTTCAGGGAGGCTTTGGCTTGACCTACTGACATTTATTTAGACTGAGAAGCATGTTTGTTTGCCTCAGTCTGTTGAGATTCAATGATTTATAACCAGTAAAAGTGAAACCAGGCCATAGAGTTTAAAGAAAGACTTAATATCTCTGCCTCATGACAACCTCCTGCTTAGGTAATGAGACAAAATGGGAGATTAAACTTGTGCGCAGAAACATCCAGCGCAGCATCACGCAAAGGTCCTGTCAAAGTGTCTCTGAACAAGACACTGAACCCCTAGCAGCTCCCCTGGATAAGGTTGTTGGCTTAATGCTCATAGTGTAAATATAAATAAAAAGTGCCTCAGCTCCCTCTGTTTTTCCCAGTTAAAGAATTTAAAAAAGAGCCTTAATAATCTGCAAATTATGAAAGAAAAAGTGTTTTGTGTAGATGGATAAAGTTTCCAACTACATGATACAATTATGCACATGCTCTAAGAAAACGTGCACACATTTTTTAAACTGATGGCACTGATGGTGTATTAATTACTAAGTGAGCATGAATTGTTAATTCATCCAATACAACGGAATGCATTATTTCTTATGTGCATGAATTAACCAGAAGGAGAAAGTGTATCTTGTGCACATCACGTAGGATCTCAAATACCGAATACCTGTACGCAATTAATAGAAAATGCAGTCACCATTTGTGTGCCAAGAGCAATAAAGCAAAATTCAGAAGTGCTTACATTTCCACAACTGAAGCTAAGCCTTTTGCTGAAA
Source organism: Myripristis jacobus (assembly GCA_900302555.1). Classification (NCBI taxonomy): domain Eukaryota; kingdom Metazoa; phylum Chordata; class Actinopteri; order Holocentriformes; family Holocentridae; genus Myripristis; species Myripristis jacobus. The sequence continues at coordinate 24,738 of OMLB01006205.1, forward strand.
TGTCCCCGTTGCTGTATAAGGAAGAATCCGACTTTGCACTCCCTTTAGTGTAAAACTGCAGAGGCACATACATCCGGTCAAACTTTCAATTACTTGATATTCTGGGTGCTAAAAGGCAGTTTCCCTTCAAGCCCTGAGCAGTTAATCTTACAGCTAGCGCCAGCATTAAGGCGATAATCATGGCACATGTGACAAAAGCGCAAAAAACTGTCCCTAAAGGGAAATGAAAGAGACCCACGAGGATTTCTTCAACCAGCCAAATTGGCAGGGCATCAAAGGCCCTAAAACTTAAGTCATAACCCTTATTTCTATGCATATTTTTGTTTTGGTTTACTTGCATATAGCCTTCAGAAGCGCTACCCATGCTGTGGAGTATTGTGGTCAAACACTGTTGGATTACTGCTCATTAACACTGTAGAGAACCCGCTGGGCTGTGGTTAATGCACGAGACTTAATAGCCATTTCCAGTACCATCTCCTCCTCTCTTTTAGGGGAAGGATATGTGGGATGACAGATGCCCAGAATTAAAGCCCCACAGAGAAGAATTAACTTTTCATGTATTTCCTCCTCACATTCCAGTTGTTTCTTTTTGGTCCTTGTTGCCAGGGCCTCTGGCTCGCTCTCCTTGTGGTGTCTTAATTGCAATTTCATCAAGAATTTAAAGATCCATGTAGCATTTTCTATTCTTGTCACTGTCACTCCACGCTCAACACCCCAGGGGACTTGAAGGGAATTTAAAGGGGCCATTGTGTGACATAAGATAAGTCAGGGGCAGCTCAGGGAAGACTCACTTTCATCACTGCTGGACCTACACCCCATCCCCCCAATCCCTCCGTCCCTCACTCTCTCTTTCATAGCTTTATCACTCAAAGGCTAAAGCAGCTCAGCAGAATATAAATGGATGAGGGCTGTAAGAAGAGGAAACAGGAAAAGGCTGGAGACAGGGATTGCATGTGCACATCAGCACTGCGAATTTTGCATGGACTGCTCTTTTGTGGTTCACAGAAATCGGTTGTGTTGTGTTACATTACTGATTCAACGTGTACTGGTCACGACAAATGTAAATGAGTTTGTTTGTTATTTTCATTAATGTTCTCCCCGCCAGCCTCCGTTTTGCAATTACTGCATGAACAAGCTTGATATGCTGTGTGTGCTTGTGTGCTCGTGTGTGTCTGTGCGAGTGTGTATTTGCCGTCTTGTGTTGTCCAAATGTCAGCAAAGGAAAAGAAAACCCAGGAAAGCAGTCATCTGTGGGGACTGTTTGTCAGACCTAATAAACTGGTCATTTTTAGGGTTAGAGTAAAGGTAAAACATTTGAGTTATGATGAGGGAGAAGTAAAGGTTGAGGTCAAAGTCCAGGGAGTGTATTATGTGCAACTCAGAGACACTGCATGCACCCCACACAACACTGATCTGGGGAAACAAAATATGGCCTGTAACCCCTACGCTAAGCCTCAATCTTCTGCTTCTGCGTACACACACTCCAAACACATGCCCACAGATAATAGACAGTGTTGGCATGCCTCTCACACCGTTGCTTTTTCCCAAACTCACAGATGCACAAACAATGACTCATGCATAAGAACGCAAAAAAGAGAAAAAAAAAGTCACAGCTACATAAAAACAAATAAGATGAGGCACACACACACACACACACACAATAAAAGGACATACAGGATCCAAATGTATTGTTTGTATTTAACTCATTGCAACTAAAATCAAAGATTATCTGTGCTCCGGTGTAATCAAAACATTATGTGTAGAAATCTGTCCCCCGCACTGTAAATATGTATTAATATGAGTGACAGCAATCATTGGCAGCCATCTATCAGGCCAGACCATATGTTGCTTTGGGTGGGGAGGGAATGAGAGCTTACCGCAAAGCCTGCCTTATCCTCTGGCATTACAGTCTCTAAGAAAGGATTTACTCTTTAATTCTTGATTAGATAGAATTTTCTCCCCAGTGTGCGAGCGCAGTGATACACCGAGCAGAGATAACCTGTCCTATTGAGGAAGTGTGTGTATGTGTGTGTGTGTGTGTGTGTGTGTGTGTGCGGGCATGTGCATGTGTGTACGTGTGCTTTATCCATCATGCAAAGATACACACACAAACACCAACCTGTCCCCCCCTTGCGCCATCCCATTTAGTGCCTGGCCTCTTACCACAATGTGATAGCACTATTATTAGAAGCAATGGATTATCAATCAGGAATTAAGCCTGGTTTATTGTCTCTGCTCCAGCTGAAAAAGGACTACACTGCCACACTGTTTGTTTGCCTCTCTGTGACGAAAGAGAGAACATTATTTTTTGATTTATTTATCTATTTTTCCCTTCAGGAGGGGAGAGGAGAGGAGGAGAGAGAGAGTTTTTTTTTCTCCTTCTCCTTGCGACCGAGCCACAAGCAGCAGCCCGTAGCTCCACCAGCCTCTCCAGCTCTGAACGTGAGCAGACAGCTGAAAAAGACAGTCATTTATTTAGTTCCTTGACTCATTTATCTTCCTCCCCCCTCTCTTCTTTTGCCTGACTGGCTGCCTGGCTGGCTGGCTGGCTGGTTGGCTCCCTGCTGCACTGGACTCACACTGGCTGTTCACTCCTAGTGGGTGAGAGTGTGTGTGTGTGTGTGTGTGTGTGTGTGTGTGTGCTCCTCACTGTGGCTGAGGCGGAGAGAGCGTCTGCACTGCTCAGCCTTTGGAAAGTGGGATCTCTACTGGTGCTGTCTCTCTCTCTCTTGCTGTGGAATATTGGATGAGAGCGGAGGACGTCTCCATCTGTCTCTCCTCCAGCACTGACCACTGACCGACACCACTGTGCTGCATCCATGACTTTACACACCTGGCTAGCGTATGGGCTTGGATTTACCTTGGTTTGGGCTCTTCTCTTGACACAGGGTGAGTAGAATGTGAGAAGAGCAGATATTGAAAATGTTGATTTTTTTTTTAATGTATTTGTGCGTTTGGGAGGGAAAAGGAAGTGCCACATGAAGGGGGAAAAAGGGGAGCGACCAATTTGAAAAGTGTCTGTAATGGTTTGGATTGGTTTGGTTTGGTTTGGTTTGGATAATGGATTAGAA
>OMLB01006207.1:3504-33508 GCA_900302555.1 Myripristis jacobus
GTCCTCACTGTTCCCCCTCTCTGCTACTACTGGTAGGCAGGGGGCCAAGGACCAGAGCAAAATTACTATGGAAAAGGAATGTTAGGGCTTTCCCAGTCAGACAGACAGGAAAAAAGAGAGAAACAAACGGAAGGATTTCATAAGGGCCCTTAGAGACCGACAGAGGTCAAGTTGTAACTCCATATGTTATGTGTTGGTTAATTAAATACCAAGTGTCGATTATTCAGTGTGACACAATGGTTGTGTTTGTCGTATACCAGGATGGAACACACTGTAAAGATGTTTGTGTATATAACATACAAAAACCAGTAAGGTAAGAAGAAAAGAAAGAGTGAAACCTGACACGGCACAATTTCGTAGTTTCAAATGACAGAACCAAAAGGAACTCAAGCACACATTTTGATTTTTAGTTTATTTGTTTGTTTTTTGTCACACTTCCCATGACACTTCAAAAGGTCACAACCTTTAGTAAACCGTGACGTAGTAAGCTTTAAGAGTTGATAAGGTAAGTATCAAAGCATCTGAGACATGTAATGTAGTTTTCAATGAACTTTCAAGGTGGAGCTAGTTAGTGCTGCCTAATTTAAAAATGACTGATCTAGTAAGATGGTTGAGTTCACATTTATATGATATGCTCCATTCAAATAATTCCAGCACAGTTGGATTTCATACTGGAGAGCGAGTGGGGGCATTATGCAACCTGACTAATTTGTCAATCATTCATTCAAGATTTTGCCCTAGCTGAATGTAGGAAAAGAAAATACTGCACTGAAAAAGAAGTGCATTGTGTGCCCTCCACACAGCTTGGTTTAAAACGACATTCTCATATTGGGAAAAATAAATCAACTGTGGTTTCCAAATGGAACATTCCAGTCACAGCATTTTGGTTTGGGTCTAGCAGGAGAGACTCCCAAATGTGAATTATTATATGTCTGCCATGGCAGATTTACTTTGGACAGGCAGTGTTACCGTATGTCTCTCTGTGGGGGTGTATTCATACAAGAGAATGTCTCTCTCAAATCTTTTCCTTGAGGGAGTGAAAGATAGAGGCATCAAGGTCAGAAAACATTCCCTTGAAAATATTATAAAGAAAAAATAGTATAAAAGGAAGAAGAGGGAAACCTTTTTAGAATTACATAAGAATAAAAATGGAGCTTGTCTTTGTTTATTCTACAAACAGCCGTTGGCCTCGACTGCAACAGCCAAGGGTCATAACAGCTTTATTTTTCTTTTGGTGAGACACAAAACTGATGTACACTGGCTAACAGAGTAACCCTCCAGCTCAGCCCCCCTCTGAGAAAACATAGAGTCTCATGCCAGCAACAACAGGAAGCCCAACCCAGCAAAGCAAGCTCGCTCATCTATCCTTGCAAACACACACACACAAATACACAGGCACAGACACACACCGCCGCAACCATCACCACCCAACTCCAACTCATGCAAATCACCTGCTTCCATCCTCCTGACAGGAAAGATCCTGTTCCCTAGCAGCCAGTGGACAGTTGCTGCCTGGCAGTTAATGATTGGCTGACGGACTTTGCCACCTGTAAGCCTCTCATGAGTCCTGTCAGCTCCATCCAAGCCCTTATCTACTGTACTGTGGCGGCTGAGCAAATACTGGCTCCATCTGGCTTTGAAAACCTGCCCTGGCACAGTCTTCATTTACATATACATAATATATACAATGGCACTTTTGCTTAATACAAATATTGACTTAGTAGTTTTATCTCATTGTAATATACACCCATTACATGGCTGTCTGTCAGCAGACTTGACTTTTGTGCTTGCACTGTGAAAGGTGTCCAACTTAAAAGTAATTTTATAAAGTTTTGAACCTTTAAATCTCATCTTTACTTGAATAAAAACAAAAGTGTTTTCCAAATTCTGCCTTATTTCAAGTTAAATTTGCCACTTGTTTCAGGGAAATTCTTGGAACAGGTGAAATTGCATGAGCAACACAATATAGCAACTCCCACCACTAACACCAATACCTGATGAAATGACTTACAATGTTAAAATTAAGATGGATTTTTTTATTGCTATATATCAAATGATAGTGTAGAAACTACCTTAAGGTGGTATTAATTAATGAAACAGTCAAATTAAAAATTCCCCAAGGAAGCCCTTGTAGACAAAAAATATATATATTGCTATGATTTTCTTGGCCAGCAACAGTCAAAACAAATGTTCTACATTTGTTTATTTGCCTGAATGGGAAGGAACTGAAGACTAAACATGACAGAATCCAAGTTGTGGATATTGACTGTAAATGTTCTCTGGTTTTGTCACCCCTTTGTGTGTTTGTGTAAATATTGTATCTGTATTTGGCACTGATTGTCTACATTGTCTCAATCTAAATATTCTCCATTGTGGTCTAATCGTCTTCTAGGTGTTTGATGCTACCGTTGACAACGCCCGTCTGGTGCTGAACATCGACAATGCCCGCCTGGCAGCCGATGACTTCAGAGTAAAGTAAGAACATCCCACTCTATTACTGAGACTAGTAAAATCAAGCCAGACAGCTGCTGGAACACCCTGTTTTATGGATGAATAGTTGTACAATGAATATCATGCAATGGGAATCATTTGTGTGGTGAGTATGAATCATCACATCCTATAGAGGTGTTGCAGTTGCCTCATAAATCACCTCAGCTATTGTTGCCCAACAGCTGAGGGCCTCTAATATGGTTGCTAGAGGGTGTGTTACATCTCCTGAAACCCATTCCCAATCTCTGCATAATATAGTGGTATTCAACATAGCAAACCCCCAAATTAAAGTTAATCAAATAGAAGAATAAAAAAAACAACAACATAGAAATCACTGAGAATGTGAGTAGCTGTACCGTGATCCTGATGGTTCTGCTGCATGCTGTGTGTAGGTATGAGTCTGAGCTGTCCATCCGCCAGTCCGTGGAGGCTGATATTGTTGGCCTGCGGAAGGTCATCGATGACACCAACATGGGCCGCATGAACCTGGAGAGCGAGATCGAAGCTCTGAAGGAGGAGCTCATCCACCTGAAGAAGAACCACGACAACGTGAGTGTGACCTAGAAACACATTTCAACATAAACACTTCCTCAGATAATTAACAATTTGCTCAATTCCATTGTAGACATAGAAGTCACACATTAGCCAAAGCTTATATTTAGGCAGGTGACTGCTTAGGTGTTAGCTCTGAGTGTTTTTCTAAACCTACACTAATGCATCTGTTCAAACACTCACACCTTCAGGCTGAAGACCTGAGAAAATATTTGATTGCTGATTTAGCTCAATCATCCCCCGGGCACAAAGTATAATGTTTGCTCTCGAGTGTATAACTCCACAACTGCAGCTGAGCTGACCCGGCAAGCTGCAAGGCATTATGCAAGACTTGTGCTTCAGTGGGAACAGGGAGGTTTTGTAGTAAATGTGAAATATGTGCGTTCTGCGGCAAGCCTCATCATAAATGCTCTCTCCACATTTGGCAACAGAGAGACACCACAGCATTCTAATTACTATGATCCAAATACATAAGCCAACACCCAGCCTTACCTGACCATAGCATGAGATTATGGTCGGAAGCGGCTTGGAGTCGAAGCTGGGTCACTGCACAATTAAAGGAATTCCTAAGCGTTAGGACCCACAAGATCTTGGGAATGTCCAAATTGCCTCAAATGATTATTGGTTTACTTCACATGGGCAATATTCCATATTCACTTTTATTGTAAGTGTATGCAACAAAGGCAACCACCTATGGGAAAAGATTTTTTTCTCCCTAGTTTCTTGTGACAATGCTTCTATCCATTCTCTTTCTTTAGGAGGTGATGGAGCTTCGTAACCAGATCGCCCAGTCAGGCGTCCAGGTGGACGTTGATGCTCCTAAAGGACAGGACCTGTCTCAGATCATGGCAGAGATGCGGGCCAAGTATGAGAAGATGGCACAGAAGAACCAGGAGGAGCTCAAAGCATGGCATGAATCACAGGTAAATGTTCAGGATGATCTAGAAAAGACTTTATTGAGCACATTCACCATCTTTAATCATTTATTTTTGAGTTTTCCCATTTTAATCAACATGTGCAATCTCAACTTTCAGATAACAGAAGTACAGACTCAGGTCACCCAGAACACAGAGGCCCTGAAGGGTGCCCAGACAGAGGTCAATGACCTGCGCAGACAGCTGCAGACCTTGGAGATTGAACTGGAGTCACAGAAGAGCCTGGTGAGAACCGCTCAGCTAGCACACACTTCATTTACCTCAATTCAGGCTTAGCTTTGCTCACTGCAAGGCTTTACTCAGCACTCTCACTTCAACACACTCTCATTCAGTTTGTTGACATAGCCTTCACACTCAGGTGACCTGTTGCTATGGTGCTTGCATAAGTGAGAATGGTTTGTTGTAGTTGTTAACCCATTCATTGCTATCCAATGTGTTCTTCCTTCTTTCCCTCCTTCTCTCTTTTGTGTCCTTTCTGTCTTTCTAAACCTCCAACAGAAATTGTCTCTGGAAGGCACATTGAGGGACACAGAGATGCGTTATAACATGGAGATCGAGTCTCTCAATAGCGTCATCCTTGGTCTGGAGGCAGAGCTCACACAGCTGCGCAACAATATCCAGCAGCAGACACAGGAATACGAGGCCCTGCTCAACATGAAGATGAAGCTGGAGGCCGAAATCGCAACATACAGGCGGCTGCTGGATGGTGGAGACTTCAAGTGAGTGTGGATTGCTGCTTGCATGACCATGACAGGAAACAGAAATCTGAAATCTGTCAACAGAAGCTACCTGTCAAGTAATTTGCTTTTGATTCTTGGTTCCCTTCAGGCTCCAGGACGCTTTGGAGGACCAGAAAACAGTGAAGACCAAAGTGATGACCGTCACACAGACCCTGGTGGACGGCAAGGTGGTTTCCTCAAGCACAGAGACCAAGAACCTCTGAAGACCTGGACATCAGTCGAAAGTCAGCGTCTCTCCATCACAACACTAACAACCACTGGCTAAAATCCATCTTGATCAAAACTTGTTTCAATTGGTTCTTCTCTCTTCATCTTGCAACACTAACCTTAAAAATAAAAGCTGTTACTGCCATTGGTTGTAACCACTTCCTGGTTATACAGCACTAACACTCAATTGGCTGATACAAACTGGATTAGAGGAAAACTAATTCATCTTTTATTTATTTCATCATCATTGTCTTTTTCTTATGTGTTTGTGTGTTGACCTTATCCGTTAAGGAGTACGTTTACAAATGGTCAGAATTGGACAACTTTGAGCTTTTTTTTTAACCAAAATAATAGATGATGTTTGGCATTTCAAGCTAACAAAAGAGTCAAATTAAACTGCTAGTTTTGTAGCGTGTAATTATTTTTTATATTTCATCAACTTTGGTTTTCTTCGATCCAGTTAAATCTGCCCTGTTGTGCTGTAATGTTCAGACTCTTCAATAAAGTCTATTCCAAAAAAAATGTCCTGGGTGTGGTCATAGTTTTATGTTTGCGAAAGAAAATCTGTTATATTGTGATTTATGAGGTTATATTATTTCAACCAGGTATGAAATATTCAAATCAATCAGAGGCACTTGTGGTGGCACTGAGAAGAAATGGAACATAAAGGAATTTCAGTTTCTGTGAAAATGTGTCATCAGATTTGTGTCACGGATATAACCATCCATAGTAGATCCCATCAGAGCCACTGGTAAAAAATTAATAATCACCAGTCTTAACCAATTAATTAACGGATGGTATTTGCATCAATTCATACATGAAAAAGTTTAACATCATGCTGCCCGTATTGGAGTTTGCCCAAACTGTCTGTCATTGGCTGTTGCCAAAACTATGAACAAACAAGGATTCAGGCCTGTGTCTTGATTATACCTCAAAGTTCATAGTTATAAATGTAAACCATAAACCATGAACCATGAATGATTAAGCTTCCCTTGTTGTCACTGTTATGGATACTAGATACGTCTTACTTACTACACGCTATCAATCTGATAAAATTCCTTTTTCGCCTTTGACTGGTGATACCATGGATTTGAAGTGGGTGTGGGGGAGCAGAGTCTACCCAACAAGGCTAAAGGTAAAAAACCTGTGCTGATAAGATGGGAGTGGCAGGAAGGAATACAGCCTTTTCAGAGTGGTACTTAAGACACCGTGAGTGTGGTTGGCCCTTCACTCGCAGGTAGGACGTGCTGCTTCGCCCTCTCATTGATCACCACACTTCCTAAGAATGGAGCCCCTGGTAAAACGCAATAGCGCCCAATTTTTGGGCCCGCTCGACCGTTCCACTGTAGCATATACTTATGGTTTGGACAAGCCTGTGCGAAGGGACTATGCTTACAGTGTCAGCGGAGGAGCAGGGGGCTATGGCACCAAGATCTCCACCGCTTCCTATGGCTCACGGGTCGGCAGCGGCTTCGGTGGAGGATTCGACTACCAGTCTTCAGGGTCCAGTTCTGGGTCCTTCACCGTCGGGAATGAGAAGGCAACCATGCAGCACCTGAACGACCGCCTGGCCAACTACCTGGAGATGGTGAAGAACATGGAGAAGGCCAACACCAAACTGGAGATCAAGATCAGAGAGGCCATCGAGAAGAGGGGCCCCTCTGAAGAGAGAGACTACAGCAAGTACAATGCCATCATCATGGAACTGAGGGCCAAAGTGAGTGCTCATCCAAGGGAACGGCCACGGGCAGAATATTGATAAAGTGAATTAGTTACTCAAACAAAATGATTTTTCAGATATCCTGTGTTATGGCTTATAGTTTATGACATAATGGCCCAAAACGTCTTGTAAATGTAGTACCTGGTGATGTAGCTGTGACTAATGCATTAAAATGAGTCTGTGTTTTGGTATTTTTTCAAAGAGACATTTATTGATGTGCTTTTATATTGACGGAGATCCTAATAACCATGCAAATTTAATATAACTTATGCATTACCAGCAAGTTTACATCAGCATATTCTGTACTGCTGTACAGGCAAAAGTAGCTGTATTCTAGACGGATTCATTTTAAGTCCTATAAAACCATAATCTTAACACTTCAAACAGTTCATGCATTCCTCCCACCCACTCATTTCACAACATTTATTACCTCTACTCTAAATCATATCTTTATCTCCATGACATACAGCGTTTTGTCCAAAGATAATGATGCTGCTTGACATTTACAGCATGTTATCACAGGCCATTTTTGAACCCCACCATTCATAAAACTGAGCATTTTAACATCATAAAATGCATCCAGTTGATTTCACACACTGAGGAGCAAAAAGTACAAAACCTATTTTTCTTTTCCTTCAGATACTGGACATGATCAAGGGTAATGCACAGCTTGCAATCGCGGTTGACAACGCACGCCTCGCTTCAGATGACTTCAAGCTCAAGTGAGTGTTTGTCTTTGTATATAAAATGAAACAGCTTCAGCTGCCTACTGAATGTCTATATTTCATAACCAAGCTCCATTAATGATGAACTGATGAATGATGAACCAAATATGATGGAGTAATTTCATTGGTCACACATGCAGGAAAGGCCTAAACCTAAATGTGAAAGTAAGCCAACCAGTTTAAGTTAACCAGTTTAGTTTTCTTTGAATAGGATGGAGTATGAGATGTCTATGCGTCAGGCAGTGGAGGCTGATGTGGCGAGGCTGAGGAAGCTTCTGGATGACACCAATGTAATTCGTCTGCATCTGGAGGGGGACATTGAGTCTCTGAAAGAAGAGCTGATCAACCTGAGGAAGAACCATAAGGAGGTGAGGAAGTGTTACTATGGATGCCGCTGGAGTTATGGGGCAAGGTACATCCAAAAGGACAATGAATGGTCATAAAATCCATTGGCCTGTTGCCCATTTGTTGCCCATAAACCCTCACATAACCATAACCATAACCATGTACGTGTATCCAAGTATCTTTATCAACCTTTCTCATGTGACCAGAACCTTGGTGGGATTCCTAATAACATGGTGAGGAAGACCTGTCAGAGATTATTAATAGGAAACAATCTCAACAGAATTTGGCTTTATTCAACAAGGAATCTATGACAAGAAAAAAAAAAAAAACACTTTCCCGTTTATATCTGAGAAAGGTGTCTGAGGAAATCCTTCACCAAGATTGTCCTGTAATCGCTGGCACAGCAAGTTCAAGGTTCTTTGTGGGGAAGAAGGGTACTTTAGAGAAGGGTCACTATTTGTGACCCTGAACTCAGAAAACTAAATTAGGGCTTGGTTTAAACAATGAGCAGAGAGTAGATCTGAAAACTGAGCAATTTCTTTGAGCCCTAACCTTTTTGCACAGGATAACCTAAGCTAAACGACTTCAGGAAATCACTCCCTGACTATTTCCCGTTCAACAGGACATGGCTGAGCTGCGTGCCCAGATCAGCCAGGTGGGAGTCCATGTGGATGTTGACGCTCCTAAAGGACAGGATCTGGCCAGGATTATGGAGGAGATGAGGGACAAGTATGAGAAGATAGCCCAGAAAAACCAGGAGGAGCTCAAGTTATGGCATGATTCTCAGGTACAGAGGATATAACTCATCCATTAATGGAAGTTCAGCACATGGCATGGCATAGTTTGGGTTAATTACTTATATGCATTCCTTGTACCCAGATCACAGAGGTACAGGTCCAAGTGACTGAGAGTACTGCAGCTCTGAAGGAGGCCACAACTGTGCTGAGTGAGACCAGGAGGAGACATCAGGCACTGGAAATTGAACTGCAGTCCCAGCTGAGTCTGGTGAGAGCTTCTTTCTTTAGTTTTCACACATTTATGCTTCATTGAAGCAATGCAATCGCCGTGATTTTTTTAGAAGCAACTTAAGGGATATTTTAAGGGGATAACTCTAGGTTATGGAATGATATTTTGTACATCGTCCTGCTTTACACATAGTTACACTGGGGAGCTGCTATAACTCCAATCTTCATTCAGTCTTCTCTTGGCTGCAGAGCATGTAATTAATTGTTGGCAGGCTAGTAACCCTCTCATTCCTTGACTGCATCCTTCTGTCCAACACTCAATCCTTTCTCCTCCACTTCACCATAGAAAGGGTCCCTGGAAGCCACCCTCCGTGACATTGAGTTGCGTTACAACATGGAGATGGAGAGGTACAACGAGATCATCCTGAGGCTGCAGGGTGAGCTAACTCAGATCCGCACCGAAATCCAGCAGCACACACGTGAGTACGAGCTGCTGCTCAACATCAAGATGAAGCTGGAGGCCGAGATCGCTGAGTACAGGAGGCTGCTGGAGGGAGGAGGAGACTTCAGGTGAGCAGACGGAGAGGAAGCAGAAAGCATGAAGATGAGTGTTACATGAGGCATTTTGAAACACAGTTGAAACGGCTGCCAAAACCCATGATGAAAGCATGCATATATATTTAAATGACCAACGTTAAACATTTGTTCAGCTCAAGGAAACTCGTTGAATTTACAAATTAAATTCAAATGAGATCCATGCAAACATGAAGTCACATGGATATGTAAAGTAAAAGGTGCACATCCTTCTCAGCACAATAATCCCAACCTTTACCACCACAATAAATCCAACTGGCCACTTCAATTAACTTAAAACAAAAGACAGACTCAAAATACAAGTAAGACAATCACATTTCTTCTCACATGAGGCTAAGGTTAGAGATAGGAAGAATATTTCACTGTGGAATTAAATGTTGTTTTCTTCCATCTTTCTTTGTTCCAGACTTGAGGATGCAGTTGACTCAAAGAAGACGGTTCAGACAAAAGTGGTGACGGTCACTCAGACGCTGGTGGACGGCAAAGTGGTGTCAGAGAGCAAGGATGTTAAAGCCAGTGAAAAACAAATTGATGCTTGAGCAGTTTTAAAAAAAAATAAATTAAAAAGAGAAAGACCCTTGTAACAAAACATTAAACAGAAAAAATGAAAGATTATGCCTGTGAATATTCTCCACTCCTTTCCTGAGAAAACAGATCTGTTGTTGACGCACATTTCCAGATGATGAAGGATTAGTTGTTGTGTTTTTTTACATTTCTGTCATGAACCAATGCAGCAGACAGTCTGGTAGAATTTCTAAACAAAATGATTGAAATAGTCTTGAAAGCAGTTTATCATTATTACACAAGTTCAGCTTGCAGTGCAGATCCATATGTGAAGCAGCTGGTCTGTCACACACACACACACACACACACTGATGCCTGGCCCTCTGGCCCTCTGCCATGCACCATCCTCCCACATACCCCTAGGGTCAAGGTTCAAGGTTCAATTTATTTCATCCATAAAACATGGAAATTGCAGAGTTTACACTCCCATCATTACCGGCCTCTCTGCTGTGCGTCCAGAAGGAAATTTTGTTTCTCCTTCAGCATCTGAGGAATCCACATTCTGACCTGCAGTTCCTCAGCTTCGCCCCTTACTTTCCAAAAGGCCCCTATTCCCATGCTATTTCCAAACATGTCCCGTCTCTCTGCTCTTGGTTTGTTTTCATTCACATCATTCAGTCTGATTCCTGTTGTTTGATGCAGAGTGACCTCTCCTTATCGTGGGTGACTCACTGCATAACTTTGTGTTAATGTTAATGTGATCATATTGATGAAAGGACAGAGCGAGGCAGTTTGCTAATTGGCTGGAAAATACCAAGACACAGATGGCAAGGACTATCTGTACTCAGCTTTCATAAATCCATGCATTCATTACAAGGGCGCTCTTTATGAAATATAGCATTGCAAAATTCAAAAGGCAGCACCATGAATCATTTTTGCCCAGTTTTTGCCAGACTGCAATCAAAAATGGTTGCCCCACCGCAGCTGCCAACCAGCAAAGGTTGCCTAGTTCTTGCCAGTTTCCAGCACCCCGTGTCCATGCCCTGCAGCTGCTATTGTGTAAAATGTGTGTGACAGTGTATCTGGCGTGGGTGGCTCCGCATCCCACTGTCAGTATCTGATAGTCTGGTCATAAAGCTGTCTTTCCCCTTGACGCTCATAGCTGTTGTTCCAGGCTCTGCCATCTCCAGCAGCCAGATGCCTCTAATCAGAGAGCTGAAAACAGCCAGGCAAACAAACCAGGGAGAGAGGGAATTCCAGAGGATAGATAGATAAATAGATACATGCATACATACATACATAGATAGACACATAGTTAAGGTGGGTGAAACCAAACAGAAGGGAGGGATAGAATAAAACAAGGAGAGATGCAGCGTGCCAGCAGCAGATCTCCCCTCTGCATGCCTGCCATTCCTCAGTAGCCGGGCCCCACTGAGAGCTGCTTGAACAATACCTTCCTCTCTGCATGGAGAGAAGAGGCCCTCAGAGGATCCACGGTGCTTAGTCATGCTCCTCACAGAACTGGCTCAAAAGGATGAAGCGGAGAGAAAAAAAAAAAAGTTTGAAAGCCCTAATTTTTAACTCTAAAACTGTGGGTTTACGTGTAGGTAATAGTTAATTGAAATAAAGAAAAACTTATTTTTAGGCAAAAGTTCCAGTAACTGAGCTTTGCCTCTTTAAGGCATTGTAGGTGTCTAATGAAATATCCCTACACTGTCAGAATCAGGGGTGCAGTAGGAGTCCATTTCTGTCCCTCAAGGCACAATCTACACAAATGTACCCGAATAGGACTAATTATTGTACCTCAAGCTAAGCATGTGAACCTTTTTCCCACACCAAAAAAAGTACATATATGTTGCCCAAGCGGGTAAAGGTACATATATGTAGCTTTGTAGATGGTGTTTGTTAGGCCAAATACTATGATTTAATGAATAAATAAATGAAAAAATAAATAAATACCTAAATAAATAAATAAGGTAAAATATTAATTTAAATTTGAAATTGAATGAAATTAAATGAAATTAAATTTTGTAGATTTGTGGACATGAAAAATAGATAATAAATTTCTCCACTCAATATTGCAGTTGTAGTATAGGAACAAAACTGCTCTCAATATGGCACAAACTACAAGGGGACAAATAAGTCCCCAGTGTCAAGGGTTCAAACGTTGCACCCAGTGACAAGCTGTTGTAACCCTAAAGGTACAATTATGTGCTTTATTTTCTGAGAGTGCACAATATGCCTGTACTAATAAAAAAAAGTCTATAAAACCCATAAAAGGGTCCAATATTCAGGGCCATGTGACATGAAAGCACCAAGCAGCTCAGTATCATGTGTTGACATTCAACCTAATATGCATCACATCCAGAACACCATCTGATAGTTGGACGGTACAATGGCTAACTAGTGTATTGTTTTATTTCGCTCAATATGTGAAAAGTAAAAATTGAGACAAGGCAGAGGATGAGCAGTCAGCACAGGTGAGACAAGGAAACCCCACAGGAATGACATGAAAGTCTCTCCCAAAGAAAAAGAAACAATGTCCCTGTATCAAATTAATCTCATTCACTGATTTAAAAGGACTGTAATCTTATAATCCACAAGGGTGGTGACATGTGATTCTCACTGTGCTGTCCATGTGTGTGTCGTAATGTGTCTGGCTTCCACTCCGGGTGACTGCAGCCAACTCATAGAAAAATGTCGCAATCACACAAAAATGGGAATAAAAAACATTTTATATCATAAAAAAAAATAATGTTCCAGTTCCAGTATCAGCTGTTGCAATGGTGTTGCATCAGCCAGTGTTTAATGAAGTGCCTCTCGATTCATATGATCTCACTTCCTATGTGTGTTTGGTTTAACAGAAAGGGGCCTCTAAGAGGTTATCAGCACAAGCACAAGTGCAAGACAAACTGCTCCCAACGAAAATTAGGAGTCCATTCAGAAATTTCTCGAAATTGCTCAGGAGTTATTCATACTAGGTCAGAGGCCTGAAGTGTAACAGTGACTCTATCATCTGTCTTTCTTCCTTTTTTCTTCCAAAAAACCCTTCTTTCTCTCTCTCTTTGTCCTACACGTACACACAAACACTCCCTACATCCTCTTTCCCCTCTACCACACACATCTGTTGGGTGTGCCGGGTGTGAGTCGTTTAGTCATCCGATGCTCCAAATTCGCTGGGCCCCCTCCCAGTGGGAGAAAGGAGAGGCAGGGTGTGTGTGTGTGTGTTTGTGTTTTTGTGGCGCGGAGAGGTGCAAGGGCGGGGAGAATGAGGGAATGTGAGGAGGGAAAGACAGAGGAGTGGACTAAATTCTCAGAGGAGGAAAAAGAGCAAATACAAGAAATGCATAGGAAAAAGGAAGGATGGGGAAATGGGTTAATTGCACAGCAGCTGGCAAAGTTTCCATGTAAAATTGCATCTCTGTGATGAGCCTAAATCACAAAGTGTGGCTGCAGCAGAGGAGATCAGCCCTTTTTTGTAGCCGAGACTCTCTACAGTCACTTAATTGTGTCAGGCATGCTCACCTCTCCACCAGAAGTGACAAACCAAATTGCAAACTGTGAGTAAGTTGGACTCACCGAGGTTTCATGTCATGTCTCTTGTTTCCAGGAGCCCCCTAACTGACTCCCATTAAGCTGTGGACACCCAACTTGAAGTAATTTTGCCCTCAGGACCCTGATTTGAAAAGATTTTAGGTTGTGTTCACTATGAAAGTGTCCACATTTGCTTGTTAAAATAATCACTCATACATAATTTAGTGTCATTGTAAATCCTGGTGAATTTACCTTTAACACCTGAGCAAATTTACTTGATTTCTTTCAAAAGTATGGGGAAAAATGTGATTAGAAATGAGAAAAATACAATATGAATTAAAAATTAAAAATTAAAAATAAAATAAAATAAAACCAATGAAAGAATGATTGAATAAATAAAAATAAAAAATAGGAAAACATTAATTTAAATATACTAACTTCTACCAGAAAATCAGATCAGCATCAATGATGCTGGATCCATGTGTTATCGTGTTTAAATATAACAAAATAATATGATTATTGTCAGTGTAAGGAACACTACTACTTCTAATAATAATAATACAAATAATAAAATAATATAATTATTGTGTTGTGGCTGCATTAGGATACCTTTCACAAGCATTTAAATTAATATGAGATTAAACTATTCCTAGTTTCGCTGAGGACCCCCTAGAAGATCCTCAAGGACCCAAATGGGGTCCCCGGACTCCACTTTGAAAGTCCCTGGTGTAAAGCATCACAGGCCAGTCGGGTTGGTAAAAATAAGAGTGCAGTTTACTGACATCACCTCGTAGGATTTCTCGCTACTGAAAATCAAATTTTTCAATTACCTCTGGCTACCGTCTGGAGCCGCCAATGTGCAAACTTGGCAGGAGTGTGAAGGCACAAAGAGGAGGAGAGGTGAGACAAAAGAGAGGGTGACATTAAGAATGGGTGAAATAAAGAAAGTGAAAGAGAGATAGAAGGAGAGACAAAACATGAGGGATGAGAAGGAGGCAGGGGGAAATTAAGTAAGATCAGAACTGGGCACCGGGCCACCATCCAGCCATGGTTCTCTCTCCTGATTTTCATTTTCCATTCCTGTTGCGTGGGCACAGAGCTGGAAATCCAAGGCTGAGCTCCCGCTCTGAGGAGCTGACTTGGCTGAACCTGACATGTGTGAGTCACTCGTCTGGTCTCCATGGAAACTCCAACCACTCGGAGACCAGAGAGTCAGAAGCCGTACACCCAAAAGACTGAGATGATTACCCCTTACGTTCCGCTAAAAATACGGAGCAGCTCTCTGGTGTGCATGAGCTGAACCTGACATTACTTGCAGCAAGAGTATCGTGTTCAAACGTTAAGTTCAGCAAGTTCCATGAATCCAACTTTGACTGCTTTAGAACAAAAGATAAAGATCATGCAAATTTTTCACCAAGCAGCAGAGCAGCAGATTTTTCTCATTTTCTTTCAGACAAAGGATCTTTTATTCATTCACTTCCACTTGAAACTCATTATCCAAAACAGCTCCAGTAACCTTGACGCTCTTTAAATGAGTAACTAACTCGAATTCCAGCACAGAGGATAAATGATTAAAACTCTAACTGGCACAATGTTGCCTTGTTCCAAGGTAAATTTGGGAAGGTTTGGAGATATGGAGCTAAATTCACTTCTATTCAAGTGTCATGCACAGCAAGGCCAAGCCCACATGGCCATGCAACACACATCCACACACCGCAGGTATGATACATAGAGGGTTTAAAGATAGCATGTACCAGACAGAATTCCCCGTCCTGAAACACAATAGAAGCCTTTCACTCATAATCTGCGAGGTCATTTTCTCATCAGGAAATAAAAAAGAAGGAAATAAAGACAGAATACAGCAAATGAGAAAATAGTCCAATCCAAAAACATTGAATTAGATATCCTGTGGCCTTGTGGCTCAGTCGGTTAAGGCACAGCCACATTTCGTTTTCACTCTGCAGGCTGCTGGTTGGTTAGGAAGGCCTGAGGATCTCGGGCTGCATGCTAGCTCAAGAGGGCTGCAGCGTGGCTGGTAGCCAGACCTAACTGAACCTTGAAGAACGAGTTCAATCTTAAAAAATCTACATGAAATCTAACCAATGATTTGTTTGGCACCAGCAGCTACAGTCTGAACAAACTGGAGACATGAAAGGACGTTTAACTTTGAAGAAAAAGACTTAAACAGCCATCCGAATGAGATTACATTTACTCATGGATGACCTCTTTAGAAAACAAACAGCTCAGTTTTTGTTTAGCAGGATGTAGGACTGCATTGTCCTTTCTTCTTATTCTTCTTATGATTCTTATTCTTTTCTTGCTTCTCAGAAAGTGTCAAACATCACTTCTCTCTTTCTGGCTGCTCGCTTTCTGCTGAGGGACAAGGCTACGAAAACACCTTCTGGGGATGTGAAGACCAAATTATAGCTGCTACACAGTGATGGGTCAGGTCCGGGCATTTTTAGGAAGATGCTGCGCAGTGATCAGTCACACTCAGGCAATTTGGAGCACATGATTAAGATGTTCACATTACAATGTGGATTCTGCACCAGTTGACACTCGAACCTGCAACCTCTGGAACCAAAGACAGTCATTTACCGCTCTGAGCTAATTGGCAAGTAGCAGCTCAATAGCAGCTTGACAAACTAAGCCATTCACTGTTGTGCAGGAAAGCAACCATCCGTTCTTGGAAAGCCAGATTTGAAACCACTGTAAAAAAAAATCAGTTATTAAGACAAAAATCTAAAAATACACATATTGCATCTAGACAACATGGAGGTGTTGGTAATTTGTTTTTAACAATGATTGAATGGCTCAATAAGTGAAAACCTGATGTTTAAAAATGCCATTTTTACATTGACTCCAATTGTTCACATGAGAGGAAAATTCAAAATGCTGTCAAAAATTCAATTTTTGAGATAAAATTCTGAGATTTGCCACACATCATCGACCATGACTCCAGAATTTTGTCAAATTTTTTCATGAACATTGAAGGTTTATTTAGCAAGAATCTGCAGGTATATGTTTACTGTACCGTTTACAGTCAAACATTATGATGCACTTTAGGCTCAATTTTTGATAAATCAAAAATCTGTGTGGATTGTTTGTGTAGGACAGTCTGAAGATGTTCTGTATCAAATTTGGTGACATTTGAGCAAAAATTGTGGGAGAAGATAGTTTTAAAAAGTTTTACAGTTTTTGAAAAAAACAGAGTGATAGACATCATAATTTGCAATAGGTTTAAGTGCACAAAAGTGTCTTCAATATTGAGGCTACAGTTTGATGAAAGTTGTGAAGTTGTAGCACATATGGTTGATTTGTTATGAATTTTTTTGAACTTTAGAGGCTTACTATAGCACCACCATCAGGACTATTGGCTTGAGTTTGCAGCTGAGGTAATCTGGCATGGGACTGTACCTTTGTGCAAAGTTTGCTGAGTTTTCACCCATGGGAAGTATGATTTCCTCGGAAGAAAGAAGAAGAAAGAAAGAAGAAGAAAGAAAGAAAGAATACCTTGGAATACAATAGTGTCCTGGCAGCTTAGCTGCCTGGACCCTAATAAGAAGATTCTGGAGATTTTTATATTGATTCCCTTCTCTCAGGTACTGCAAATTATTTTCATGTAGCCTAACTGTGACATGTTGGGGTTTCTCACTTCATTTGGATATGAAAAGATAAAGCTTTTGAGCAGGCTTCAGTCAACCAAGGCCAACACAGCTTAAGCTGGGGACACACTAGGCTAGTGTTCCCCAAGGACCGCCTGTCCAGCAGGTTTTTGTTTCAGCTCTGTTCTTTCACACCTGATCCATTTATGGGCTTCATGCTAATTGGCTGAAGCAGATCTACCTGAACAGGGTGTGCAGGAAGATGCGTGGGCCTTAATTGGGTTAGGTGTGCAAGAGCAGAGCTGAAACCAAAACCTGCAGGACAGGCGGTCCTTGAGGACTGGGTTGGGGAACACTGCACTTGGCAACTCGTCCAGCTTGCACTTGGTACATAACCCTTTCACTCATACAGGGTGTCACATTGGACAACCAGGGCTCCAGGGGATGGAAGTCTAAATGATTTTGCTCAACAACTTCTTCTGCTTCTTCTATTTCAGACCCTGTCCCTGGGACTCGGAAAAATCAAGCATGATTTTCTCTTAAAGGAATACTTCAGCGTTTTAGACAAAATACTCCTTTTCCAACTTACCCAGACTAAGAGAAGATGTGCAACACCATTTTCACCTCTGTTCGTCCACTGGTTCAGTTCCTATGGGTAGCACTGCATGTTATTTAGCATAAAGACTTGAAGTCTTCATGCTTTAGTCTAGCTTTGTCAAAGTCAAAAAATAAATCTTACAGCACAAAAGATATGCATTTCAAATACACGATACACAGTGTAAATAAGACAGCTTTAGAGTTGCTGTAAGGCTTATTTTTTCACTTTGACAGAGCTAGGCTAATGACTCCCATAGACTTCAAGTCTTTATGCTAAGCTAACATGAAATGCTACCCATAGGAACTGAACCACGGGGCATACAGAGGTGAAACTGGTATTGAACATTTTGTCTCAGTCTGGGTAAGTTGGAAAAAAGGCTGTTTTGCTCAAAACGTTGGAATCATAGTGAGTCCTGTGCAACTGTGCAAGCGAAAGCAAAGACTGTAAATCCAATGTTGTAATGTGTCTCTGGCTTCACTCAGTAAGTAAAGGACTCTATAAACTTTCAGTTCATGAAAGAAAAAATGAGTGAAAGTGAGTTTTTTTTTTCCATGATGGCCATGACATTCTGTACAAGGACTTTTCTGTTTTTCTTTATTAGCTCTCATTATTTAAGGCCTGATAATCCACTCAGTACAGGATGCTGTTTGAGAGGCAGTGCTAATTATACAGACCATTCAGGGGAAATCTTTTGACGAGAGGAATTCCAACACAGGAAGGGTGAGTCCACAGGTTGGAATGACCCTCAATCACAACAGCATGCCCAGGAAAGGAAAAAAACAGGCACAAACGCACACACACGCATACCTGCAGAGTTCATTTCACTGCCCTTTGCTCAGACACAAAAGGCCCATGCAACATAATCTTGACAAAGCTTGGTTCCTGTTTGTCCGTGTGGAACATGAAGCAGAGTAAATGAGGCAGAGAGTGAGAATGACGTGGGACTCTGGGAAGCAGGCTCCAAGTTAATGGTAAAACCCATTTATAAGGGGGGTTTAAAAGAGGAATTTTACAGACCAGTGCCACTGAAATTTGTTGGGACTCAGGATGAGTCATGGCTCTGTATGTCACATAACAACAATACACCACTGTTTTTGTTTATTTACATCAGTCTGGCTTCCAGGGTGAGACTGCGTTCTTCTAATTTCTCTGCAAGACTTTGCACGCTTGTTTAATAAATCTGCTGCTGTCTGTCAAAAATAAGCCGGTTCTCATGTGAGCACGCTAAGCCGTCACTGGTATGATATAGAATAGCGCGCAAATTATGGGGTTTTGGTTTGCTGTTGGTGGTGAAGAGAGATTAGAAAGTGGGTTTGGCCACTGTGTCCCACCCTGAAAAAATAAGAGTGGCTCCTGCTGTTTTTTGTTCCTTGTGAAAGGAGCTTTCTCTTTAGGACACTGTGAAAAATCTTCTTTAAGCGTCCTTTTCAATGGAGACGTATTTAAGATATTTGCTCTGGACTTTTTATTTGACTATATGTTCTTTAAGAAGACGGCGCTGTAGGACGCTCGCCCATCATCAGTGTTTACCAGACATGTTTTGGGTGTGTACTGAGAGAATCCACTCAGACACTGTGAGGAAAAGAGCGTCAATTCATCTTACTGGCTGGTAGTTGCGCAATTGTGGTTCAAAGGTCAGGTCATTCAGAGATCCTGTTACAGTGTGTTTACTCTGTTGCCATGGCACCATGCACAGGAAGAAACTGACAAGGGGTATGGTAAACATGTGATAAATAATGACTATCGGGATTGTTTTGTGATGAGAGAAATCATATGCCTGAGTGATGCTTTTAGAGTTGTGCAAGAGAGCCTTACTCCTTATTCTGACCTGATGATGTGCTTTACATGCTGTTGTTTATTGAGAAATGTCGATATCATGCACAAAAACCAAACCATCATCGCTGTTCATTTGTCCTGATCTGACGGTTAGCTGCTGACAAACTCTGATTACTAGTATTTTTGCTTGTTTTTTTTCTTTAGCTGTATTTACGTTAAACTCTTGTTCATTAACTATACGTTTTTAAGACTGTCGCGTTAAGTGCACGGCATGATCTTTTAACTTTTATAAACCTCCAGTGCAAATTCCTTTTAATAATTGTATTGCATTGTGTGATAATGTAATGGAACATACTGTGTATCATATTGTTTCATACTGAGTAGCATTGTATCATATTCTTTCATGTCACATTATATTGTGTTGTATTGTGTAGTATCGTACTGTATTGTATTGTGTCCTGTCATGTTGTATAGTATCGTATCATATTGTATCATGTCATAACATATCATGTGGTATTGTGTCATATTGTGTCATATTGTGTCGTGTTGTATTTTGTCATATTGTGGCGTGTCGTCTTATATTGTGTGATAACTTATATCACACCACATCTTATTGTATTATGTGATATTGCATTGTACTATATTACATCATATAATATTGTATTGTAATGTAATACAAACATTCGTGTGAACTGAACTGAACTCTGTGTGGGTGTGTGAGAGCCCTAATGCCTGTGGGTGTCTATGTTCATATCCAATTATAAACGTCGGTCCATCTACAGTGTTAACGGAGGTAAGCCAGTGTCTGTCATCACACCAACACCTCTCCATGCCCTCCCAAAGCGCAGGGTGTGGCAACACTGTCACAGTCCCCTGCACACCAGTCATGCAGAACAGATGCTTAACTCCTGAAGGGGACATACACACACTGAAGGATTTCTGCTCTGTAACGGCTGCTACCAAGAATTAAAGTTTCTATCCCTCACAAATTCTAAGACATAGATTAAAATCTCACCAAAGTACAATGTGGTGGTGTATTTCAGATCGGTGGAATTTCTCCTGGATTGTCTAGGTGTGATTAAATCTTACTAAAATCTTACGGTGCATGTCCACCCTCACCCACATTCTCTAACACATCCTCTCCGGTGGAGGGGGGGGACTCCTGTTCCATAGGGAGCTGCTTTTACCAGTGACTAAGAGACAGGAAGCACCATAGTCCAGTCTTTCCTTCTACAAGGGCTACACAGATTGTGCTGAGGGTTTTCAATAAGTGCTACAAAGCAACACGCTGTGCTGCATTTGTTTACTGGCAGTAATTAACATAGGCAAAGATGCTCTAAAAACAAATGCCAGAAACCCCAACAGCCTTTTTCCACAGGCAAATATTAGCACTCCCCCTTGTGTCTGTCAAGCACCAGAAACCCCCAGTAGTGTGGTCCTATCTCTTTCACTGTGTTTGCTCATTATTACATGTTATACAAGACAAAAGAAAACAAATGAAATTCTTAAAGTGTCCTGCCCCTGGGAAAAAATTCAACGTCTTTATAAATCTTAATCTAGTCATTTGGCGCTGAACTATTTCCTTGATCAGAATCTCCAAAACAGCCACTCTCAGGACAGCCAGTGCGTGCCAATGAATATTGCCAGTCGTAGGTCAAGCAGCAGTAATGCAGCTTACTGCTGAGTCTACAGTGTTCTTCCCAGCAGCTGGCTTATTTGGCCTCCCATTCCTCTGATATGACCAAAAAAGGCCTTTCTCTGCTCGCTGCTACTGGGAATCAAGCCTCTATCTCTCACCCACACGGGTTGGGACTGTTGCAAAATGCTGCTGAAGGTCAACACAGAAGCCTTGTAAAGAGTTATGACAAATGAGGGAGATTGGGAGGGTTCGTGCGTGTGCGCATGGGATCCAGCGACCTTTGAAAGTAGGTGAAAATGATGAGCGGTCATGTAATTATTAACAGATCCACCTGATACAGTGCCGGGATGTGAGAAAAGAACTGTAAAAATGAAACTATTTATCTGTTCTGGCAAACATCTGCAGCCTTGATGTGGCAGCTAGACATTGCAGTAACAGGCCCCAGGTTGGCCAAGGTAACATCCAACATCAGGCGCCGGTCTCCCCTGTGATCAGTATCGCGTCTTAATCATGCTGTATAAACAACCAGTCGATCTGGTGACGAACAACATCAAAAGAAAGCAAAAGAGAGAGGTCGGATGATAGGAGACAGTTTGTACAAAGCAGGTTGAAGAGCATCAGCTTCGAAACGTTCCTCTTGGTTCAGATGATTCGTTCTTACATAAACAGGCTCGCACATGTTCTGATCTTTTCGTCTCGTGGTCTTTGACAAAGGGCCAAGTGTGCGGGTCTGAGTGGGACATGGAGAGAGTTCAGGCTATGTAAGGGAGACTCCCCGAGTGATCTCACTTGAGAAGCATTTGGTTTTTTTAACCGAGAACCTTCTAAGTTGACCCCTAAAGCTTGCTGGTTTGACTTCACCTAATCTGGTTTGTCTCCTCGGAGCTCGCTCACCTCATTCCTCGTGCATACCCACAGTTCCTCATCATCCACCCGTTGTAAATTAGGCCTTCCTTATAAGAGCGAGGAGAAGAGGCGTTTCTGCTATGACAGCATGCGAAAGGAATAACATCTCATCTGGTTCGCTGCTGACCCAAAACATGACCCTCCTGCTGACATGACGACACTGACGCTTCAGCATCCCGCTTCAATGCACACAGACAAACTCCCTGACCCATTTCAGCCTTTTCAACCTGGCTGTCATTGCATTTTACCCTTTAAGGACCACAGCAGTGTTGTTTGAATGTTTGGCCTGTTCACTACAATTTACATTTACATCATTTTGCAAATCATGTGGGGGGACTAAAGATTTCACAATGTGTGATAAAAAAAAAATCCCTTGATTTTTAAATGTGAATATTTGGTTGAAACACCCATTTTACAATGTTTTGCTTCTGTGGCAAACAAAGTCAGCAACATTCATAAACCATGGAAATGATTATTGGTTGTGTAAAGGGAGAGTTTCCCTGGGGACTATTTTCCACACAGAAAACTAATGTGATCAACTTTATTATGGTGATACTGGTGTGAGGAAAGTTTGAAAAAGACTCTGAATGTTCATTTTCATATCACAGTGGGATGAGTGGGAACCAATGGCTGGATAAAAGGGAAAAGATTAAGTGAAATGTGAAGTATGTACACTAAACATGCAAAATCACTGCTGTGATCCTTTAATAAAAATAAATAAATAAATAAAAATAACTGGGGAAAAGAAATGCTGTGTCTTCAGCTGCATATTTATGTCTGACAAAGACTAGTTGAGGTCTTGTTGACTAGTTGACTAGTTGTATTTTGCAGTGTGTAAACTCATTTATCTAACCTGTATGACTTCCAAATAGATATATCAACATAACCACAAGACATAGCCAAGTGTGCGCTGACAAGGTCTCTCTTTTGCAAAGATCTTCTAACAAATGTTTGACAAACACAATCAGAGATCTTATTCATCTGCATTACAGCATCGGATTATTTCAAAAATATTTCACTCAAACCAACTACTCCTAACTGGAAACCACTGAAATCCCTGAACTGGTAAAAACAGCTTTGTCTAATCTCATGAACTGTGGAGACAAATGGATGTTTGTCTAAACCTAAGCTGTGCACAATCTCAGGTGACCTCATCCTGTCTCAATCCACTTAATCTCAGAGTAATCTGGAGACTGAGAACAGGATTATGCAGGAAAACAGTGATAAGGTGATCTCTATCTTCTGTCTGCAGGCATAACAGCAGAGAGCCAAAGCTGTGGTATGTAAACTAAATGAGGGATGCAGTGAGCAAAGGCAGATGGATCTCACTGAATTTGTGAATGTTATATATCACCTGAAAGAAGGCACACAGGTTTTGAGATTGTCTGAAATCATACCTATGGAATTTTAAAGAAACAATGCATTACTTTGAAATTTAATTAATAATAAAAAATATATATATATATTTAGGGAGTGTTTCCAAAAAGATGATGTCAGTTGAAGTACAACAAAACATCACCCCAATTAAAATAATTACCCTACCAGGATGCCATGATCCCATGATCCCCTTAACCGAGAGTTCACATCGTCTCTGTGTGGCCCCAGGTGACGTAATCATAATCCATGAACTTGGCAACTGCCTCATCTCCTATAAAGGTGTGTTGCATGAGAGGCCCTAAAATTACCACTTTGAAGTAAAACCCCGCAGACAACAGTGAGAATGTTTTGTCTGGTTTATGATTTCGTCATGGAGTTTTCCTAGGCTTGTCAGGAACGGCCGGCGTTAGACTTAAATTGAGGATAAATAAATGCAAGTCTATAAATAGGGTGTCAGATTCTTCCTCTCTCTCAGATTCTTGTCTTTTCTCGCTACTCAGGCAGAGAACGACATTTCCGTGAGGCAGACCTCTGGAAAATCTCATGAGGCCTGTTTGCTTGCCAAGCACCATGAAAAAAAAATGCAGAGAAACTGGTGGGGAGTGAAAGATAGACAGGAGAAAAAAAAGGGGGGAAGTAAGGGTAAGAGTTTGAGAGAGTTCAGATAAGGCAGGATACAATTCTGCAAGTTGTTAATTATGGTGATTTACTGCCATGCTAAGCCTTTCCCTTGAGTTGTTTCAGATGGAGCAGAATGACAAGTAATCAGGCCCTATCTCTGAAGGGAGTCATGCCAAAGCTACAGTCAGCATTATGGTGGATGCTATGGGAGACACAGTAAACAACAACAATAAATCATATACACGTATTTACATGGTGGTGAAACATCCTCATTAGTTGTTCTGTGCTGCCCTGGCTTGCTAATCCACAATAATGAATTTGTGTCCTTCCACTTCCTTCCATAGTGTGGCAAAACAGCTCCCGAAATGACAATTATAAAATGTATAAAAACACAATCAGAGCCAATTATGCCAACATAAATAATAACAAGTCCCGGTACCCTTTTTCTTTCATGTCTTTAAAACTATTTGTGAGAGTACTATTAGTTTGTTTTTTCTTGGTGCAAGGATAATATGCTGAAGTTACTTGTAGATGCCACCTGCCCGATCTACATTCCAATTCAAATAGGAAATTATCAAAAGAAGAGACATTTAATTTCCTTAAAAAATAGGTACCGGGACTTGTTGTTTTTTTTATAATACTATAATGTTGGTTTGATTTATATGTGCCAAAAGTGTTATTTTTGGAGCTGTTTTACTGTAGCAGTGACTGGAGAGACAGAAATACTGTATTGTGGATTATCAGCCCAGTGGAGCACAGAGCAGCTAATGAGGAGATTTCACCACCATGTGCACTCACATATCCCACCACTTTGCCAAAGTTCAGTTTTGCTTTAAACCTTTTGTCAGTGATCCTATCAGGACTTGCATTAACTCACTTTCATGCATTTTACGGGCTGACTTTTCATCACTGCCAGACTGCTTAGGGCCTCTTTATCTGTCATTCTTACATGGTGATAACTCATCGTGGGTTTGTTTGCCATTTCAGCGTGAGAGGACAGAGTTTCGCTTAATCACGCTCTGTGTCTGCTTGTCTTATGTAATGCTGACAGGACTACCTTTTGTGGGGATTCACACGGTGATGCTACTGCAAATAACCCAGTCTGTAAAGAATGGCGTTCAGCTGCAGGTATGACCTCACTGAGCACAAATGCGTTTTAAACAACACACATATGCAAGTGCGCACCCCCTATTTTGAGATTTTGCCAAGTTACTGCTCCTTAAACTTAAGTAGTTACTTCTCTCTCTATTAAAAGTAACTTGTCAGAGTAGTTTTAAATTGCCAGTCAGTCTGAAATTAGATAATGTGCTTTGAATCTATGTATTCTTAGAAAACACACCAAACTCTGATACAGTATGAGGTGCAAGTTGCTGCATGGAGCCCATTTCCTGTTCCAGCAGACATCAGGCACAACAACAACACAGCAGCAGCAGCATGGCTGACCCTGACACAACATTTCCAGCTAACATCTTCTTCCATTTTGCGGGCTGTCAGTAGCTAAACCAACAAGTCAGCAAGCCACCAAGTCAGTGCCAATGTGTCATGTAGCCATGCCACACCAGCTTTTCTTCTTGATTTCACAGATTTAAATATAAAGGTAAGGACAGAAATGTTTTCAAAAGTAGCGAATGATTTGTTTCTAAATTTATTGAACTAACCTGTAATCATTACTGTAAAAAAGTAAATTGATTAGTGTCACTCATTACTTTGCAACTTGGTACACACACACACACACACACACACACACACACATACACACACACACAGAAGGGCACTTACATACATGCACGTGTGCAAATTCTACAATCAGTCCATGACGTTTTCTCAGCAGATAACAAGCATGGCATTAACAGCCTTGCAGGGATGAGATTAATTGTGTTTATTTCAGCTTGACTCCTCTAAATCAAATGACACAATGATCAAGCTGTGTGCTTCCGAAACTCGAACAGCACTTCATTCAATAAAACTTTGGGGACAAAATTCTGGTCGATTCATTTGTCCTGCATGTAAAATGCTGCAAACAATACGCTTCTTTCACGGCCGGCGCTGCCCAGAGGGAGGTAGTGTGGTCTGGTGAGTCTGAAAGCCCTTCATTTCACACTGAGCCAGGAGCCTTTCTGAAGCTCTCCACGATGAGGAATCTAATAACTGATTCTGCCAGCAACCGCACAGCCAGTCCGACTCAAATCGAGCCATGTTTTGCCCCACAGGCAGATAATTGCGCTGGCATCTGCTGCCAGCACTAGATGTGTTGCCTGGCGAAGCCTTCAGTGCACTCCAATCGTTCTGGCTGTTACAGAGCAATTACTGACTTAGGGTTTGTAAATGTAAAAATTTATGGTAGTAAATACCTCAACAAAAGAATAACAGACGTACCTTCTCCGAATAGACTGTTCTGTAATCATATTTTAACATCTGCACTGCTGCCAATGTAGAATTACACAAGCAGGCTGTGTTAGCAGAGATTTGAAAGTCTGTTTATAGTGTAATATCAGCAGATGTCAAAATTAGATTTTCATCATGTTTATTGGTAGCAGAAGATGGAGTTCTCCTATTTTCTTTTTCTTTCTTTTTCTTTTTCTTTGTCATGCACATACTGCACAGAATCATGCACAGGCACTGAATCAAAACAGAAACTGAATTAAAACTGAAATTAAAAAAAATAAAAAAAACCTAGCCGTCATGTTTTTAAATTTGCACAAAGAAAGCATGAACATATCATTCCCATCTCAGGTTGGTTACCTGTTTGTTTTTTTAGAGTCAGATTCAAGGTTCAGTTGTTATCCTTTTTATCCTCGCACGACCCCGTCAGCAGCCGGCCAAGGCCTCTCTGGCAGTTCCCGATGCTTTTACTTTTCCTTTGGAACAGCAAACTGGCTTCTTCAAATAAATTCTTAAAACTCACTTATTTTTGACCCAGTTCCTGGCTTTTATGTTCTTTTTTGTTTCATGTTCTTTTTCTGTTTTTGCTTTGGTCTGCCTCTTGTTCAAATTATCAGTTTTGATTACAGATCACTTTATTATATCAAATAAAGAAACATGTGGATTTTTTCCCATTGAAATAAGGGTGAAATTGAATCTATAGGAGAAGAGACAGATGTTTTTTTTCTGTTATTGTTGTTTTGAGAATTACTGCTGATGTCCATGCAAGAAAGGTTTGAGATTGGACCGGCAAAAATGTAAACCAATTGCATTTATTTATTTAGTTAGTTAGTTAAGTATTTATTTATTTTATGTTGTGATGAAATTATTGCAATAATAAGAAAATCCATTCATTTTTAGTTTTAAGGTTATTTTCTTATACTTATTACTGCTGATATTGTTGTGATAGTGATGATGATGATGATGATGATGATGATGATGATGATGATGATGATGATGATGATGATTACTGCTACTATTAATAGTAGTATACATGTTTAGAGTGCCTAGATTAAAATGCACTGAGAGGAGCTGAAAATGTGGAAGGACAGCTCCTGCTCTATAAAAGACCATCATCACCTTGACATTTACACAACCCTTAAAAGTCCTCAGTATTTTATTACTGTTTTGTGGGCATTACCATTGGCTCAGGCACATTGTTTGTCATTGTGCAGGTGTTATATGTGAATGTAAACACTAGGCAAGCTGTGGATTTGCACTCAGTGGGCCTGAACCGTGAGCTGCTGCTGAAAGATGTCAGGGAGGAAGTCCTCTGGCAGGTGGTGACTGAAGCGTTTCACTTCCAGAACGCGGCAGCTCAGTAATTGGATCATCCTCTGCAAGGCCGGTTTGCTCTAGAAAACAGCTTGGTCTCAACAAGATTGCTAGAGTCTTAATATATCACATCAGGCCGCTGCCAAATTTTAGAAATGAAAAACAGAAGATCGCTGGGGAGCAAATGACAAAGTCAGAACCAGTTTGGGAAATTTTCCACAGAAGAAGCACACACACACACACACACACACACACACACACACACACACACTCTCTCTAGTCATACACAATAATTTATGTCTATGCCATCTTCTCCCCAAGAACAGGCTCCATGTGTCTCGGGTTGGACGGCCTAGCAGCAGATGAGAGATAACCACAGGAGACGGAGCATCTCTGTAATCAATTATCCACTTTAGACAGATATAAACACTGCACCACACACGGCTGCCCAGCTATGGATGTGTATGTAAGCCTCCGCATGGGCTGTGGCTTTCACTTACACATGGACCCAGTATGTACACATATAGATATGTACAAAGAACAAGAAAAAAAACTCAGTGTTCAGACAGCATTTTGCCAATTATCTTAAGTGCCTCTCTTCTTTTTGATGTGACAGAAAAAGAGCCAGTGCTTGGTTTTAACTTCTTAATGATGGCTGTGCAAGCGAAATCATCAACATGAGAGGCTCTAAACATGGCAACAAACACACACGCATATATGGCCCAAAGACAGTCATGGAAACGGGACCAGACCAAATGTTTAGAGAGCAGCCGAGCTGAACGGAGCTGTCTGGTACAAATCACACTGAAACACACTCTCGGCTGAAACATATGTATTAGGAATTAAACACCCCCATCCTCTTCTCTGTGAGTGTCAGAGCTCTCTCTATCTTTCACACACACACACACACACACACACACACACACACACACACACACACACATACACACACATACACACACACACAGAGTGAAAAATCCAAGAATAAAAAGCATATTTCCTGTCTGGCACCAGCTAGGAAGTCTGACAAAGTCTGTGGTCTGATTGTGCTTTGCCATGACAACGGCCAAAAACGAATGGGAACTACTGTACTGTACATGTGACTGTCCTGATTTGAGTTGGGCAAATGATGTATTTCCATGGCAGTGACAACGGCAACCTTATCCTGCAGCTGTCAAGTTTGCTTCCCGTTTTTCATTTTGGCCTCTGATGAAAGAAAAGCTCCACACTGTTTGCTTCTGCCAGACAGAAAATTCAATACGAGGCTACCGGCCATGATAAAACTCCATATCAACACTAAACAATATGCCACGTCAAACAAAAATGCCCGGGTGTTAAATGCGTGGAAGCCCTATCAAACTGACATTTTATTGCACAGTCTACAGCAGTGAAAGTCCAGTGGCTACCGCTGGAATGTGAGGGGGAGTTCCTGTTGTCAAAACAATGATTGAACTGTTTGGGAGTTACTAAGAGTTTTGGTTGCGGTGACCGGCAGGGAAAATGTGTTAAGAAGTGAAAGACTCTTCTGCTGCTATTTTATTCACACTTTTGGCCTCCTCCTCCACATTTACCCTTAATGACACACAGACACACACATTTCTTGAGCTTTGGCACATACACACACACACCTTACCATTCAGAAGGACTCCAAAAAAACAGAAGCGAGGTGGTTGCTGGGGAGACGCCGGTTAAAGTTTGGGCAAAACAGGCACAATGAAAGAGGAAGCAAAGAGAAGCCAGTCACTTGGATGTGGGTGATGACGGCACGTGTCATAACGATGTGATGAGATGCTATTCATACACTTGCATGGTCAAAACACACTCAGAGGGAACAGAACCAGTGACAGGAAATTAAATTCAGCTGATATTCCTGTGACATGACGGCCAGGCACAGATTATGTGTGGAAATCAAAAGCAGTATTACTGCGATCACTAATATGATAAATCCACTAAAACGTTTGTATTTGATGATTTTAATATAATTTGTGTTTCTTTATTCACTGAGTGTCCGTCAGTGTGTTTGGCGTCCATGACGATGAAAGACTGAGGAGATTAAGACGCAGGACACGAATCATGGGTTTGGATGGAGCAGCATTCCTGTGGCTGAACAGTGACGCAGCCTCCAAAACCTGGAGTGTGTTGGACTCGTGTGAGACATTTTCCAAGCACAAGGCTGTGCAAAAGTGCTGGGGTAACAGTGACAGCACTAAATTTTAGTCCAGACATAATAGAAAACACAGAACATTACCTGCAGCATAAAAGTTAGCCTATTAAATTTTGATTTTCCTTTCCCAAGATTTTTTTCATATGATGCAACAATGTCTCGTCCATATTCTGTATCTGCTTGGCTGCAGCTCTTCATTGAAGCTGCATCACGGTTATATTGAGTGAAATATTCAAACCAAAGATGCAGTTTTATATTTTTTATATTTATAATATATATATATATATATATATATATATATATATATATAT
>OMLB01006212.1:3555-14580 GCA_900302555.1 Myripristis jacobus
CACACCTGTCGGAGGATGAACGCGAACTTATGACCAAACAAATTATGCAAGCCATTTCAGGTATGTGGTGTAGGTGTAAAAGCTGCTTTATTATTGCTGGGAGTTTGTGAACAGGTGTGATTGAGCATGGCAGAGATCAAAGAGGTACCCAAACTGCCTTCCCTATTAAGTCTTGCATGCAAATAAGCTTGTGTGGTTAACAAAGGAATTTTTGTTTTGTTTTGCAGAGATAATGAACTCCGAGTGCATGTCAGACCGGGACTACAAGGGCTGGGTGGATTTTGGACGGCGGAGCACAGAGTAGACACGATGCCAACAACTGTGACACTGATAACATTTTAGAGTTTCAGACCATGCTGTATGTTGATTAGATTAGATTAGACTAGATTTTTTTACAGTCCCCCAATCAATGCTCTTGTACTTTCCCTTGTACATGTACTTTCCCTGAAACTTTATAAATAAACACTTTGGCATTACAAAAGTTGAATGTGTTGTTTCTGTACGAGTCGCAGATGCTTTTCTTGGGCTGAGTGTGTTCATCCGACTGTAACAATGCAAACATACCAGACCTGTACTGCATGACAGTGAGCAGAGTTTCATTCACAGGTGGTACAGTTTATTTACACACTGATGTACAGTACATATCTGTGATTCTAACAGCAGACAGTGCATTTTCAGCATTGGAGAGACAGCGGTTTGGTTGATTATTATTAGAATACAAATGATCATAACCTGCGTTTGTGTTCTTCCCTTTTTAATCCACTGTATCCTATGCCTTTTGCCTACAGGTGATTGTCCAGAGTGAATCTATAGAAACATGCAGTTCACACAATTGACCACTTTGCTACTTGTATTTCTTTACGTAAGGTAACCCCCTCAAAGCATTGAGACAGTTCACTTTGTATGCCCTGCATCGTGATTTAGATTTCATTTCTGTCCCAGCAGTTTTGAACTTCGACATGACATGACATACAACAGATTTGGACAAGCAAGATTTTCAGGAAGTGAGTAAGTGGATTTATTGCTTGCTGCTGTCGGCTTCATTGTCTTTGATGCCTCACAGCAGACTACCTGAATCATCTTGTTGAAGTTTGGTTAAGAACAAGATCACAATGGCAGACATTTTAAAGGTAAGCACAGTACAAAAGCTTCAACTGATCTATGTCATGCAGCCATAATTACAGTATGTCGACTACGCGAGGGGTGGCACAGTGGCTCGGTGTTAAGCACTGTCGCCTTACAGGAAAATGAATGGATGGATTATGTGAGAGCAAAAGATGAATTGTGTCACTATTATTCAGTATTCAGTGTGTTACCTCTCCCAGTCAGGGGCAGACAGTCATTGTAGTGCTTGTTGATTTAGATATCTCAAGTGTTTAACAAACTTACATACAACATGCTTTATTCATTAAAGCAGGTGATAAGCAGAAAGACAGGACTGTATTTCAGTGCATTTGAAAGTTCTTCAAGTGATGTAGACTAGGCTTGGGTGGTATCAAGGTATTACAGTATACCTGGGTATTTAGAAATCTTTATGCTATGATTTTTGATGCCGTCAACAAAACAGAGGCTCCTCTTTCTTTTAGACTGATACGAAGACGCTGTATTATGAGGATAACGTTACAGGACTAGTAAACAAGAAAAATGCCTCTGCCCCTGTTTGGGAGTGTTTTGGATTTAGTCCCAAAAAAAGCAGTTCATTAGCCACATGATTTTATTCAGCTGCCACCACCACCCACACATCATCTCTGTTCAGCCTAATGATGTGTTGGGTCGTGCTATCACCAACAGCTCAGATTTTATGTTTTTTTTTCTTTATTGTTACCCTCATATACCATACACCCTTCTGAGATGTCAGGAAGGTATGAAAAAATAGATACCACCCAAGCCTACTGCAGACACCACTGCTCCCAAATTATAATTGATCCTACATTCATTGGAACCTTTCCGCATGACAATGTTGTGACAATGAAGTTAACATTTTGAAAGCTATGATAATTACAGGTGATGAGGTTTTTAAAAACTAGCGTCAGGGAAAACTACTGTTCCCTTTCATACCGTGTGAAATGGCATCCACAAAACACAGTATACATTTTTTTTCTTTTTTCTTTTTTTTGGTCGTGTCTTTTTTTTGTGTAGCAAAAAAAGAGGCTTCTGCGTGCTGCAGTCAGCAGATAGGTGATCAGGTGATTTTCCTGAGATGAAGGTGTCTCATACATTCACACACACACACACACACACACACACACACACACACACACACACACACACACACACACACACTGTAATGAATCTACTGTACAATCTATTGTACACAAGTTCATAGAAAAGAACAGTATTGTACACCACTGACACCAAACAAAATTTAAGTATGGCTCTAGAATATCCTGTGGCTTTGTTTTCAAGACAACATCGCTGATGGTCCCAAAATGCACAATGAAGATCACATAACTAGCAGCATGGGTTGATCTGAAGTCACTCAGGTGAATGAAAAAGGAGGAAGTGGTGAATAAGTCCACATCATACTTTTGGAGGGTGCCTGATTGTTACAGTCTCTTTGCTTTTGCGACCCATCATCCCTCGGGCTACCACTTTGTGCAACCCGAGGCTCTGTAGCTTCTCTACCAGGTTGAAGCTGAAAATGTTCCTTCCTTCCTCTTCCTTCGGGGGCGAGTCTGCATCTTTCTCTTTTGCTGTGGAGTGTGGAAGCTCTGTGCTGTGAGAGGTGTAGGGGTTTCGCTGGGGATTTGGGGAGGCTGAGATGCCTCGCTCTTGCAGAAGCTGCACGAGCCCCATGGATGACGTGGTGAAGGTCGAGGTGTTGGTGGTAGCAGTCGGGCCTCCCAGGCGCGAGTTACAGCGGAGGCCAAAGTGCTGCTGCGATGTGGAGGAAGTGCTCAGGTGCTCACAGTTCCCACAAGATGGCAGGCTGAGAGCGTAAAGGCTGCCAACAGAAAAAAAGCAGTTAGAAAAAACTCACAACAGGATAAAAACAAAAGAAAAAGACAACATAACACAAAAACAGGCTGTTTTGGTTGGCTCAGTTGTTAGTGATATTAACACTGCTGTAAGTGATGGATAAACATGACGTTAGTGTGGCAACATCGACAGAGCAGGAGCAGGTCATGCTGACAACCTAGAAACGTAAAAGCTATTGGAACACGTACATCTGTACAATGCAATTAAGGCAAGGAGGGGTGAGGTAGAGTCAAGTAGAAGTTAGAGCGGGTTTAATATCTCAGTGATGCCCAGTAGGTTTTAGTAGGTGGCCAATGTCTATGTATTTGTTGAGATATAATTTAGATGAGGAAGGTCGGGATGGAAGCACACAACAGGGAGTTAGACCAAATTTAGTCCTAAACCTGACAGATTTAACTGCTGAGGGAAAATAATGACATTTTATGAATTTCCACACAGGCTTTTTCTAATAACACTAAAATGAAAGAACCTTAATGTTTAATTAGTTCAAGAAACATGGTAGTGTGCCCCCATCCTTGAAAAATAAAGACATATTTCCAGCATTCTGCCTTTGTCCATAACACCTGTCTCTTACTTTGCCCTGACGGTTTCTTTTAGAGTTGGAGAAAGAGCCTGGACAGACTCTTTTTGCCACTGAGAGGGTAGAGAAGAAAGTTTGGTAAGAGGAGAGGCAGAGCGACAGTTTGTAAGAGAGGACATCTGCAATAGTCACACTATACTTGTGGGATGAAAGTCAAACCGCAAAATAAAGCTGAGGGTTAAGAAAAACAATATTCAACTTTTTACATAATAAACTCACAGTTTAATGTAGCTGAAAATTGGTTCATCACAACAATGGCAACCAGGTGGCACATCAAACAAACAAACAAACAAAAAAATTAAAATAAAATGTGTGTATATTCTTACCTAGTGGAGAAAGAGGGGATGAGAAGGGAGGGTTGGAAGACTTGACAGGTGGTAATGGTATGTGTGGGAGAGGTCTGAGGGAGGTTGGGGCCGGATGACGAGACTGTGAGATCATGGAAAAGTCGCACTTAACTACACATCAAATCAAATACACACATCAAATGAGAAGCAACACTACCACAAAGCCTAATCACATCTAAAACACATTGCTCTGCATGGGATCATTTGGAGATACTTGGAAATGAAGCACAAAGTAAATGAAATGAACAAAAATAATGGAGTTAGAGAAGCAACAAATGTCATGTACCACAATAATGACAGTGTGTATGTGTGTGTGTGTCCCATCCTCTGATTTCTTACCCATGGTGCCATGTGCTCCAGGAAACTGTGACAGGTCAGGTTCATCCTCCTCCAGGTCATTGAGGCTGTAGACGTGCTGCATGTCGACCTCCAGCTCCTTGAAGTCTTTGGTCAGGACCCCTGGCCGTGGATGCAGGATGCCTCCCAGGTTTGGCTTGGCCAGCTGCTGCCACTGGTGCAGGGTCACGGAGCCTGGTGTGCAGAAAGTCAGAGGGGACGTGGCTGAATAATGGTGCAGATGTGGTAGAATTATTTGTTACATTTTTTCTGTTCTCCTGAAACAAGCCAAATTATGACCCAACGTTTAGACAACATGCAGAAAAAAATATTTTACACAGCACAAATGCGTCCTGATTGCTGCATCCTGGGTTTGAATCCGACCACAGTCCCTTTGCTGCATGTCCTGCCCTCTCTCTCCACTGCCTTTCCTGTCTCTCTCTCACTATTGTGACTGTCAAATAAAGCAGAAATGAAAAAAAAAAGAAAAAAAAGTTGCATTTTAATTCTATACACTGTAAAAAGAAATCTTACATGTGATTTGGCAGAAAGTTTTATTTTGCATTTTAGTAATATGCCTTTGACCATTTTTTTTTTTTTTACCATATTGCCCCATTTATCGTAAACGAACTCCAAGCGGAATATAATGCAACAATCAGAAACTCCATTCTGAAAATCTTTACACTGATCACCTGTCTGTCACAGAATTAATTTTAAAATTCTTTTATCGTTTTTCAAATCACAGGTTGGTCTTGCCATGTTTTATCTGTCTGACGAGGTTAAGACTTTATGCTCCTGCTATGTCCCTTAGGTGCCCTTACTGAAACCTCGATTGTTCCTGAGGTCAGACCTAAAAGACACAGCAAGCTAGCCATTCTTTATTACGCCCCAAAACTGTGGAACAGTCTGCCTGAGGGCCTCAGGGGCCCTAAATCTTTTAAAACTTTCAAACTAAATCATAAGACACATCTTATTACAAAAGCTTTCTCCTCAACTGTTTTTACTTGATGGTTTTATCTTGTTTTATGCTGTTGTTTTTAATTCAGTTTTATTTTATCATAAATGCTATGATTACCTGCTTTTACGTTAAGCACTTTATGTAGCATTTTATTCATGAATTGTGTTATTCAAACAAAGTTTATCGTTATTACTACTACTTCTGCTACTACTACTACAACTACTACTACTACCACTACTACTACCACCGCACTTCAAAAAACGAATCAAGAAAGACAGGAACCAAAGGCAAATCAAACTTGAACATTGTAGGAACAACTTATCTTGGAGGAAGCAGACAAAGAACTTCGCCCATCAAACCAATTCCTCTCTAGCAGCCAAAGCCAATAAAAGGTGTCGCCTTTTTGGAGCCCAAAAAGTCACTCCCCATGTAGAGCTGGACAGACATTCGCCAGTGACGGTCTGTGAGACATCTTTGAGTAAACATTCTCCAGAACTTTGGATTCCAGCTAACCACCAGTGTTGAGCTTCAGTAAGATAACTAGCTGGGTTCAAAGACGTTCTGACCAGATGGGCATAGATAACACTTCCCAAACCTCAGCAGGAGGGTTCACACATCAGGCAAGGCCATTATGCGTCATCACTAAATTAACAACCTTGTATTCTTTGGTTAACGAAAACAACCAAAGACGTACGTGACTGACCTGCAAAGTAAGGCACTTACTCCGGTCACACAGTTACACACACAGTCACAGTCACAGGGAACCACTGGACGTTGCTCTCCTTGTTCCCACATACACCCAGTGGAGAAAACGACTGTTGATCACCAATGGACCTTATTCCATGTCATATGTAACAAACCCTATATAAATGCTCTGTGTAGAGACCACTGAAGATTATGTGGATGTTGTGATAGTTAAGAGAGCTATGCAACCATCCAAATCTGTCATAATTGTGTCTTACTCAGGATACTGGTTAACATGTCATGCCAGATGTCTTTCTGCTCCTTACGATAAGGAGAAATTGAATGTAATGTATTGCTGAACATTAGACCAACTTAAATCAAGTTATTTAGGTTTGGAAATGTTTAATAGACACTGCATTCCGCTTTCAGAGGAGACCGCCCTTGTGGTACTTTTGGCCATAAAATTTGACACCCAGGGGATGGCCCCCAGGTTAGCAGATAACAGAAACGTATCTCATTGGCCAAACAGTCCAAAACGGGTTAAAACAACCATGCACCTGAGAATCAGGGAGCAAGTACAATGGAGCAGGCAAAATGAACTTAAGAGTGTCTAGAGCAAAGCAAGCAAAATGGAGCACATAGAGCAAGAAGACCAGTACTAAAAATGGAATCTTAGAGCAATCGCGGGCTTAGAATACTCAAAATTGGCTTAGATCACTCAAGAAGAATAGAGAATCAAAATGTGCCAATAGAAATAGAAGAAAAGACCTGCCTGCCTTTCAGTTTATTAGTGAACTTCTGTGCTTGGGCTATCAGTACTTGCGGAAATATTCCTGGTGTAAACTGCTCTCTTGCCTGATCACCAAGAGACGTAGTTTTGATCGGTAATTATTGCACCTATCCTTAACTATGAATCACTCATATGACTCACTCTGATCACTCTTATGATGATCAATAATAGTTTTCAATAATTTCCCCTACATTTATGAAAGCCTATCACAAGCGAGTAAACCTACATGTTTTTGGTGGAGAATGCAAACATGATTGTATAGAATCAGAATCCTACAACATAAAGCAAGGCAAAATCTCACCCTGATTCCTGTGAATGTTTAGTATATTGTCTGTATGGAGTATTTCAGTGTTGGGCAGTAGCAGCGTTACAAGTAGCGGCGTTACTAGTTTAACTACATTTGTCAGTAGCGTGGTCGTGACGTCGCTGTTTTCTAAATCAAACAGCTTTTAAGTAGTGAAACTATTTACTGATCAAATAGCGCGGTAGCGTCCATAGAAGATACATTTTCCCAGGCATTTCTAAACCTTAAACGCAGCAGAGCTTTTGCTGTGGTTTGAAATATAACTAGGAGCAGTGGGTGACCTGTAGGTGTAGCCGACAGCCGCTCTTCTGTTTGACTTCGCGTACCTGTCCTACCTGTCTGCTGCAGCGGGACACGAGCACACGTGACGCGTGAACAAGCAGCTGCTGTAAAAACGATCAGGATGCCTGGCCTCTGTATCCACTAATAAGGAAAAAACTTTGGAACACAGTGGCAGAAACTACATGCAAACACAGGTGTGCACACATACACACGCGCGCGCACGCACGTGTAGCTTGCTCCATTTCTCTGGAGGGGAGCTTCAGTGTAGTGAAGCTTCATTTAATGTAGAGTAACTGGTAGCTTAGCTCACTACATTTTCCAAGTAGCTTGCCCAACACTGGAGTATTTCTTTATTTACAAAGGTCGAGCAACTTTGCACTTGTGGTTTTCACCAACATAAGAATGCCTTTCTTGGCTTTCACCAACAAATATTCATCCTCTATCCTTTGAGCCCTGCACTTGACTCAAGTCCCTTGTGATTCTGATACAAATAAAGTGGGTCAGGAAAAGAAATTATGTTAATGAAATCGGAGATGTTGACAAGCTCCCTTAACTCACCTTCCAGAGGTTTGACGATCTGCAGACGGTCAGGCAGGTAGGACCTGGACCCCCCCGAGGAGCAGCAGGAGTGCTGTGAGCTCCCGTTGGAGTAGTTGGTGCCCGTGGACGCTGCCGAGCCGGAGGCGAGGCTGTCGTTTGGTGTCAGGAAGCCACTGGAGCCATCGCCCTCCTCACAGTTCGCCGCCAAGGCACGGAGTTTACGCTCACGCTCCACGTCAAAGAAAGGCCGTTCAGAGGAGTGATTTTGCTGGCGGGCTGACAGGCAGCGCAGGGCAGCTTCCAGGTCCTGGCCTCCTGGTGTGCCTGGCTGGCCCAGACGCTTGGGCCCGTTCACACTAAAGGGACAATAATAGACAGAAATTACAATGATTACAATTATTGCTGAACATCACAGCAGTCAAGGATTGCTGTATTTATGTTTCTATAAATTACCTTTTACAAAATTCCACATAGCACTAGATAGCACATGCACTGTCAATATCACTGTAAACACAAGCTCTTCCTGGATGTGCATGCACACTGACCTGCTGTCTTCTTTGTTAGTATTGCAGGATGTGGGCCTGTCCTCCAGGCCAAGGCTAGCATTATCTGAGCCATAGTAGCTGGTACGAGGAGTGCTGGTACAACTGGAGCGGGCAGAGACCGGGCTGGAGCCTGGCAGCCCCGGGGAGTGGCACCAAGACCGCAGCCTAGCAGCCTTGTTTGCTACCTTCACAGTCTCAAACACACGCCACGGGTGGTTCCTGACACAGCAATGAGAGCATGAGATACCATCACACAGAGGAATGCAGAGTCTTAGATCATAAGTATTGAAGTTTGATTTTACATTCAGATCATCCCAAATGCAAATATGGCATTTGTGAATAAGCTTATTTTTTCATCTATTTAATATGAGGCTACACTGCAAATGTATTCATGTACATAACAGCTTGCTGAACTCACTATTTTGTAACTATGAAATAACTACAACTAGTAACTCACTTGTACTCTGAGGGTGCAGGGGTGTCCAGGCCTTTGCGGAAAGTGCCTTCTATTTCGGCTGCCAGAGAGTCCATGGGGAACACAGAAGCCAGCGAACTGTAGCGCTGCACCGTGCTGTTGGGCAGACTCTTGTTCCGCAGGTTCTTGATGTCCTCTCTGGCCTCCCGGAGCATGTCCTCACATTCAGAATACTTGTCCTGTAGGTCTCTCAGCTGCAGGCAGGGGGAGACATCGGTCAGTCAAACTGTATTGGAGCTGGGAAAGATCAGTTTACCATGCACAAAGCACAATGTAGATGATGTGACTAAACTGAGAGCACTTAAACATCTCTAATTTTACACATTTAGAAGGGAACATAAAACTGAGCTCAAGCAAGCATCTTAAGGGACACAAATCCAACTTCAACTGAGTGTTTGTGATAGAAATGATTGTGTGTGTTTGAGAAAGTGTCTTGCCTCTGATTTAAGCTGTAACTGGCTCTCGCGGGAGGCATTCAGGTGCTGGTTCAGCTCCTCATTCTCATTGGTGAGCTACATGGTCAGAGAGGAAGAAGTAAAGAGTTATAGTGTGTTGTTATCTTTAGCCTAAGCCTATCTGAAGATAAATACCATGGAAAAGTTTAAAAGCACAGGTAAATATTTGATGTGTTTCATTACATAAGTCTTTATGAAGGGAGTTAGTGTTTTATGTAACCTCCCTGAGGGCGCCTTGACTTGAGAGCGAGTGTGTGTATGTGTGTGTGTCTTCCTCACCCCTTTGCAGCGGGCCTGGAGGTCGACTATCTGGGCGAGCAGGTTGCTGATCTCTTCTTGCTGTCTGACGGTGTCCTCCACTTTTCTTGCAAGCTCCTCCGACAGTTCCACAACCTGCTTATTGACGGATGCTGGAACACAAAAGTCCCATAAATGCATCAGTCACTGCTGGCGTATGTATTACTTTAGCATAATCTTACAAAAGGAGGACAACATGTTTGTTAAGCAATACTCACAGAGCTCCTCAACACACACCATCATCAGCTCCTGCTCCTGTTCCTCATAGCTGGTCGTTTCAGACGTCAACTCGTTGGCCTAAAGAATTTGCATTAGCATCAGCGACAATGCTTAAATTAAGAAACCAATTTAACCCAACTAAATTTGTGTTTGCAGCAGGAGCCTGTAGCAAAATGTACCTCTGATCGTAGTTTGCGGTTTTCCTCCTCTAGACCCTTGAGTTTCTGCTGCAGGAAGTCATAGTGGACGTAGTTGCTGAGGGAACTGCATGATTCATTCCTTTTAATTCTATAGCCAGGACAGAAAGTAAAGGTCAGTGTGGCTATACACACAACCTAGACGATCTCACTCTCAGTTAATGGTCTGCAGTAATGGAAATGTAGATACAGTAATACCTTGGGGACCAGTAGAGATGTTCTGGCAGTAAAAT
The DNA here is from genome assembly GCA_900302555.1 of Myripristis jacobus. Taxonomy (NCBI): domain Eukaryota; kingdom Metazoa; phylum Chordata; class Actinopteri; order Holocentriformes; family Holocentridae; genus Myripristis; species Myripristis jacobus. The sequence goes on from OMLB01006212.1 coordinate 13,777, forward strand.
TTACTTAGATAGATAGATAGATAGATTTACTTTATTGATCCCAAACTGGTTCGGTCCCCTGGAATCACCACATCTAAGAACTAATTAATAATAAATATGAAATATGAAATATACAAAATATACAGACTTAGTGCACCAGTATTGAGTTACACTTTTAGAACTGGCTTTTTATACCAATAACATCGACAGGAATTCTCTATTACATCACACTGATATCTACAGTGTTGTAGGTGTTACAAGAAGGCTATTTTAAATAGTTCATTTTGCAATGGCATTTGTTTATGTTTTGTCAAAAGCACATGAATTAACCTTAAGTGTTACTCAAATGCCATAATTACAATGTTTTGAATGTTTTGAACAGTAAAAATTGCTTATTCATGAAGGGAGAGGGGTTGTTGATGAACATGGAGAATGTTTTGACATATATTTGACCCAAATAAATTTATAGTAGGATGTGTGTGTCATTTTTGTTGTTTCTCAAGTATGGTAGCACGTCAAACCGTTATTGAGAGTGGCAGCAGAAATTTGTGTTTTTTTGCAATATCTTTCAATAGTAAAATCTCAACTTCTTTAAGAGATCTACAAAAATTACTTCAATATATCATATCCACTTTTGCTGTGGTGCACTGGCGACCTGAACAGGGTGTTTCCCTGCCTTCCGACCAATGAGCGCTGGTACAGGCTCCAGCACCCCCCACAACCCTAACGGATGAGTGGTTTGGAAAATGAATGAATGAATATCAAAAAATTTTTGTGGAGCTGAAGAAGTCTCCAAAATTACAACAATCTGTAACTTAAGAGGGA
>OMLB01006216.1:3866-13966 GCA_900302555.1 Myripristis jacobus
GCCAGCCACCCACGTAATATCACTTGACATGCCACTCAAGGTCGCTCAATGATTCCAGCTCTGTTCATCCCTCTGTTCTCGCCATTAGGCTGCTCCCATTTCCTATCTCACCCCTGGGGCCATTGTCTGTAACATACATTAGAGGCTTTCACTTCCAAAGGGATGACAGGGCCATTAAATGAACAACCAATGACAGGCAAAGTGGCACCTCCCCATTAGCCATGTCACCTCCCAAAGCATGCGGAAGACGACTTAACCAAAGATGTTGTTGGCCTAACATGAGGCAAGAACAGGAACACAACGTGAGGCAATCCAATCCGAATAAATCCAGAGTCATCCGAGTTATAGTCCAATTTTTCCAGAGGGTCACTCTAGACTCTTTAGTGTGGTCGAACACTGGGCGTTTATCCTGTTATGAAATGGGACCCGGTGCTATTCTGCCTGTAACAGTGCTACCATGGCAAGGTTAGCTTACTGAGCCTATTCACCAAGTAGGTCACACAGATTGATTGTCTTTGTTACTGCCTCTCTGAAGGCTCGACTGGGCTGCAGAAATTTAACACGACACTTCTTTTTTTTTTTGAGACCGTTCCTGTCTCCTGAAGACAGGAGTCAAAACGTCGGTTGCGTGGGCATGTGAGAGTCTGATCTTATTCCACCCACCGAGCTAATAAGCTGGAAATGTGGTTTTAAGTCTGGATTTCATACTGGTGCAGAGGGGAGAGGTTGGCATGCGTCTGTGAGTCCGGTGAATCATTTCTAAATCGGGGTTACCGAACTGGCTGAGCGGGTCAGCCGAGCTTTTCTACATTTTTATGGATGCAGCTGTGACATGAATGACCTTGGTGGATCTCTGATGGACTGTGTCAAACCTTTTCCCAACACACAAATCAACTGCACTTAATCTTCCAGTGCTGCTATTGCTGTACGCCCACACACCTCAGACGCCACAGTAATACCCCTTTCACTCCGACTGAAAATCCCACCACCATCCCACCACCATTCAGGACCTGAGCTCAGTGTAGACATGTTAACTTGGCATTTCAGTCCCATGTTTTGAACCCTGCAACAGTCATGGGGAACTGTCAGCGTTTGGCTCCAAACGGCACACGTATGATGTGTGATCCATATAGGCGTGACGATCCAGGACCATGCCCTGCTTTTTTAGGCACGTAATCCTTGGTGTTACTTCAACCTATATAATATGATAAATTACCAACAAACCACCATCTTTTGGATTGGACTATGATTTAATTTGGCAGAAGTCCCAGCCAAAAAACCAAAACCAAACCAAACCAAAACAAAAACAAAACAAAAAGAACTGTATGAAGCCCATGCGTTTGGTGTACAAGCAGTGTAAGTGAAAATTACACCACTTTTACACCGCTACACTTTCTGAGTAAACACCTAATTGCATGGTGAGGGCAGTCAGCAAATACAGGCCACAATGTTCACACACTGAGGGATAAAGAAATGTTCACCATTCTCTTCTTAAAGACCCCATGAAATGGACTCTTACTTTCTTGACTGGATGTATTTCCTGATAAAAAAAACAAGATGTTTGGGCAGGATATAGTGGAAGGAAGGATAATTCACATGCAGACCAATAGGATATCAGTTTGGGAGAGTGACACAATCTTAATTTATTCGTAAATTTCAATTTACACCCACTAGTGCAGGATGATGTCGTGAGTAGAGGTCATATGAGGTCATTTCACGGGAACTTTAAATAGTGAAAGTGTGCGTCTCTGTGAGTGTGTGTGATCATGAGTCACTCTACAGCGAGGCAGCGTCCTTACTCGAAGTCTGCGTCCGTACACGGTGACCTGGCCGCGCGCCTGCTCCTTCCTCTGCCGCCACTCCACCAGGTTGAGTCCGTTGTCGATGGCGAGGGTGACGTTCCTCTTGCTGACGGTCGGGTTGACCGTGCCGGCCAACAGGTGGGGCTCCGTGTGCAGGGACACCTCCATGCCGTTGGCTAGCACAAGCCGAAGAGAGCCGTCCAGACCGATGAAATAGCTGTTCCGAACTTGATCTGAGACATAGAGGGGGGACAGGAGAAAATTATTAGCACTGGGGGGGAAAAACAATCAGAGCCTGCTGATGTACGAGGACTAAATCTAATATTCATCTCGGTGAAACACAAATATAATATGATCTAAAATGGCTGCTCAGCAAAAAGCCAGCGTTCGGCAGCAGTATTTAACTGAAACACTGCGATAATGTTGGGTGTATGACAACAAAGATCAATAGTGAGAGGTTTCATAGCGCCAGTAAAGTAAAGTTTTACAGCTGTTCCAGTAGCCTGGAGGATATGGGGGAATGAAAACTATCAAAGCAGCTAGCTTGCCTGTGGCCACAGAGCAGACAGGGTGAAACACACACTTGCATGTGCATGTGCGCGCGCACACACACACACACACACACATTCACAAGGGATGAACGTAGGCCTGTCTGTCACTGTCCCCAGGTGACGACAGCCTGTGTTCCGGCTCCAGACCAGTGACTAATGTTTCCACTGAGGATCTCTTGCACATTCATCAGAGAACGTCTCCTTCTCGCCTCCTGTCAGCACACTGACAGGGACCAGGATGAATATTATTCTCATTAAGAACAATTGAAAATTAATGACTTGTCAAACAACACATTAATTAGTTGACTCCATTTACAGAAGGAAAAAAAAAAAATCCCGTCGAAACATAGACTTTGTGACTTCCCGGTGGCAACATGTTAGATGTAAGTGGGTGTTACCTTCTGTGTTTCCACATCTTTATTTTGCACACAGATCATTAATAAACACTTTCTGAGTACACAGAGGTTTGCATCTTATTCGTGTACGAGCGGCGCCTGAGGATGGCCTGCGGTGCTGAGACGAGAAAAATGGGCAGAAGAGGCAGGGCCGACCTTGCACCGGCCCTTACCTCTCTCCATCATGCAGACACTTCGGGGGTTGGCCAGAGGCCTCTGGGGCAGACCCTGCCAAGAAGAGGCTGTGCTCCGAGGCCAGATGATGCTGAAAAATATTGCTGAACTGGGGAATTCACTCTTGTACATGCACACATTTCAGCAGGGTGGGAATCTACCTTGCACTGATGTTTAAGGGTGTCTTAATCCTGCAGCTGTAATCTACTCAAAACAGAGCCAAGCAACGGAGCGGCTGGCTGACAGAGGCCTTGGCTGGCGTATTAAACATGAAAGACAAGAAAACATCTTTATTTTATTCTCTCATTGGGCTTGTTTTTATTTTGGATATATTTCTGAGTTATGGCTGTGTTGAAGCTTTCGCAGGAGACATCAGACACACGGCACAACGACCAGGAAGGAAACGCAGCAAAGTTGGGGCTTTCATGTTATGTGATCACCCATCGCAAGCTTACTAAGCAGACAATGGTGAATTAATTACCAGCTGAGCTCCTGGTCTACATCAAGGTCACAGCAGTGAGGCGACCAGTCCACTGAGCAGCATTGAGACACCAGAGCTTGTCAGCTTCTGTTTCAGACATGGCTTTACAAGAAGTCAGCGGGGACAGGGAGGGGCGCACAGTCAAGGCGAACGCCAGTCCGGGGTGAGCACAGGAGAATCTTTACGACTTTCAGAAATTGAAGAGGGGCGAGGGAGTTCAAAGCCATCAAACAGTGATCAATAAAGCGGTTGGTCAGGCAAAAAACAGGATATCAGAAAGCCTAAGTATGCAAGACAAACCACGTGCGCTGGGACTGAGCCTACAACCTCGGCCCGCCCTTCCCTTTGATTGGATTTCCTAAACCTGTGGGCTTTATTATGGCCCACCAGCGCTGTGTTTTGTGAATTGGTTTTTAAGACAGAAAATCAATAAGTGTTTTCATATTAGTAACTGGGAGGTACGCTGCACACAGTTTTCTGAAACAAACATTACAAAAACAAAGAAACAACAAATGCTACTGCGAATGAGATGTTATTAATCACATGTGAGGCATTATATGCTCCATCACTGTAGGAGATCAGTGGTTCTCAACGTGGGGTCTGGGAACCTCTACAAGCCATTAAGAGGACCGTATGGGAGTCCCTGGTACAAAATCATAACACATGTGGGTTTGTGAACCCCTGCTATGGATGCAAGACTTTTTTAAAATTATTTTGGTTTATATTCCGCTATTAAATTGTTCACAATGCCATACTTGAACGCTGACGAATAGGGTCAAATTGGCAAGATTAAGTCCTCATGCTAAAATAATCGCTCGTACATTTTCCTGCATCAATTTCTGATAAATCATAGTGAACTTGAACTACTTCTCATTTTGCTGAGGACCCTCTAAACAGCTCCCCAAGAACCCCCGGGGGTCCAGTTTGAAAACCCACTGCCAGTCACCGAATGAAAACTTCAAAGTTCAAACTTCAAACAAAAAGCTTCGGACGATGGAACAATGTGGAGGCGTTAGCATCTTCATACGGCGGCTGAGAGCTATTAGACACTCACCCTGCATGAGTGTGTAGAAGGTGCCAGAGGCTGACAGGTTGGTGGTGACGGTGATATCCTCTTTGTTGGAGCCCTCCGTTTGGATGCGCACGGAGCTGTCGTGGTCGGTGCGGTAGCTGCTCACTCGGCCCGTGGGGTAAGTGACATTGGTCAAGCGGCCGTAATTGTCATACCTGCAGACAAGCACATGGACATGAGCCAGAGCTGTTTGAAAGTGCAACTGTCACACAACCTGAGACAGTGTTTCCCAGTCTAACTGTCAGATCTGCTGTATCAAAAGGAAGTAATAACAATCATAAACGTAGATCATAAACTATTTGCTGTGTGAAAGTACACTGTATGTTAGCAGGTACAGGCCAAAATAAATGCATATAAATATTATTAATTTAAGTAAGGCTGCAGCTATCTTTTTTTTTTTTTTTTTTTAATTAAAGGAATAATTATTTCATCTATAAAATCCACATCAACATTTACCATAGCCCACAGTGATGCCACTTTAACTGCTTACTATGTCTGACCAGCATCCAAACAAACCCCAAACTACTCATTTCATAAACATATGAAACAGCAAGAGGTAAGCAGACTTTGTGAAGCTGATGTTGATTAATTACGCTGTAACCGGCAACTCTTTGATTGATTGTTTGATTTGACCGAAAAAACACTTTTCTGTGCAATGGCAAATTAATTAATTGACAAATTATTCAGGACAATATATTATTGATGTCATGCTCATGTCATGTTGGATTTACCGCAAATATGAGTTGGCACCTGGGAAAAGCCACTCATGTCTACTTCATATTGGTAATTCCAAGTGGGACATACGGGATTTTTTGTAGGCTGGAGTATCTTCTACTTCTATTCCCTTCTGATTTTCAGAAGTGTGTCAGCACAGGTGGCAAATATCACGGCAAATCCACAGATGTCTGAATTCCAGTGTGATACAAATCAAAACCATCACTTATTCACAAAAATACAATCAGCTGCTCATGTGGAATGACCGGTGTCTTGTGCAGTTTGTTTACGGGTGATTTTCAACCTCAATTCCATAAATGTAGACATGAACTCACAGAGATGCCGCACACGCTGACACTAATATTATCATACGGCACTGACGACCAACCTTGACCTTTGACCGGTAAAAAACAACAAACAACAACAACAAAATCAATAGCTTGACCTGACCCCAAAACAGCCTGCTAAGTTTGATCGGAACCGGATAAAAAAGTGGTCCAAGCTGTCCACGCACACACACCCACCCACACGGCTCGGTGTGGGTGTCCACATGTTCTGGATTTGGGTGTTGCGACATAAAGGCTTCCAACTTGTAGCAATGAGATGTTATCCCACTCTTGCGCCTCTTCCAGTAAAACTTGAATGCGGCATTAAGTATAAATGCATGCTGTTATATACTGTGAGTAACCTTCAGGGGACAAGAGTATGCGATGGAAAGAGAAAAAAAAAAGAAAAACTACTGACAAGGAAAAACTGTCAGGCGCAGGACGAGAGAGCACACAACTTTTCACATTTAGAAAACTGCTTATTAGCTTAAAAGATTAGTGATATCACCTAATCTTATTATGCAGTCTATGAAATAGGAGCACTGAGGTGAGACTCCTTGGAGAGATGCAGCATCTCCCCGGCCTACAAATCAGTCAGTTCATCACACACAGGAACATGAATGGCCAGATTGTCTCATTTCGCCCTGAGAGCACATCGGCATAGAACAATTTGAAATCTTTCAGCTTGCCAGTGTTCCAGAATGGGAGTGAGTGAACGGTACATTACTTAGAATGAAGACTTTTATCTGTGCTGTGAATACAGATTGGAAAGCCCTCCTCAATGTTGCTGCCTGCCATAATAAAGCCTCTAATAAATGAGATGGCGGGCGCTGGTTTACGGATATTTCCTCAGCGCTGCCATCTCAAATATCCAATATGGAAAGGGAGAGTGGGGAGGAATCATCTCCCAGAGATAAATGTTATCTGATCTGAACTGTACAGTGGACTGGGATTCAGCGATGTTTTTCAGGCTAAGTCCTCCACTTCAGGAAATGCTAAATGGCAGAATAATTTATATCTAAAGCATTTGATTTCTTGTGATACTGCTCTACCCTATTATATCAGCAAGCCATTCTCCCTACGTTCATTATATATTCCAGTGGGGCCGTGTGATATGACCTAAATCTTATAGCCTGATATAGGTAATTTCATATCCCGATAATAATGCACATCACGATATAGCACGTTTTCTGTAAGTTACATGAATGGACAGTTTATATAAAATCACCACATGGAAAAACCTATTTCTTATTACATTATGAATTATATACTTGACAAATATTTTTCTCCTATTATTTGGAACCTGCATGCAAATTGTCAACAGTATTTTAAGTGATTTTGTAATTAATTAAAGTCATATTTTAAGTAAAAGTAAACAAAATATAAAATATGATTATGTGAAAGAGAAGTGTAATGATGGAAGGAGTCCATCAGCGATCTGCACACGCTTCCTGATCCTGGCACATTTTTTTTTTTTTCCCCAGGCAACAATTCAATTACCGAGGGCCATTTACTCCTCTGTCAGCATGCCGCCATAGCCACGCCACAGGTGTGTGTGCGTGTGTGGCTCCTGCAGAGGCTGCAGACTGGGCTTCTTGCACCGCTCCAGAACTGGACCTGCATGTCGGGCGACGTGAGGGCCGCTTGGGTCCACGGAGACTTTTTTGCGCCACATCCATCCAAAGACGCCGCTTTTCATGTGTCATCGACTGGTTGGATCTGAAGTTTTGCCAATCTGTTGCCAGCAAATTCCACAGACTGCAAGGAGTGACTAAATTCACGCTGACAAATAAATCAAAATATTGCTTTGGGGTGAGTTTCAGTGATGCAGCCATAAGTTTGCCTGTTTTTATATGAACCTCATTAGCACAGTTAAAGAAATGACACTGCGGTGTTTTCGTGATGGGTGAAGTGTGACACTCACATGTCGACCGTTATGCCGCCACACTTCGACGCAGGCTTTAACGTCAGATGTGTTATCGTGTATGTTCTCACTTGATGTCTTTAAATCCATGTTGAAGGTTTTAGAGGTTGTTTTAACAGTCTGCTCATGTTTTTAATTCAGTGTACTTCCTTTTAACATAAGTTTCAAGTGGCTTGTGTGTAAAATGTATTTCTGTTGTATGAATGTATTTTTGTTGTATTTTGCTGTTTCTTTGTCAGCTGCTGTTTCTGTGCTTCAGTAACTTTGTGTTCTGGATTGCACGGCTGCCGGTCTTGGCCAGGTCTCTCTTGAAAAAGAGATTTTTAATCTCAGTGGGACTTTTCCTGGCTAAATAAAGACTAAATAAATAAATAAATGCAGTGCAGAGGAACGCTACACATTGTCCAAATAACAAAAAATAAACTATAGACGTTTTTTCTACCATTGCACCATATACATTGTCATATCACACGGCCCTATTTATGATTCCGAGCGTGCACACCTTTCGTCTTTCTCAATTAAAGTTGCATGTTAAGTTTTTTGCAGGCACACACACACACACACTCACACACCAATTTTAACTGTTCAGCTCACACGGCAAAAAGAGTGTTCCTGCCTGCCTCCACCTCCGAACAAAAGAGTCAGTCCCCCAGACAGAAATCTCATTCCAGAGCAATGCCACATGCCTCAGCTTGATCACTGACCCAAACTCTCTCTGTCTCAATTAGGTCCTTGAGCTAGAGCCATTCCTCGGGCTCCACCGCTGAGCTCTAATGGCTCTGGCCTGCTTCGACTCAGCTGCCTATTAGCTTGCTTTCTCTGGACAAGAGGGCATGCAGGGGCAGGGTGCTCAGCAAAAGGAGAGGACTTGTGTTTTCCCCCTGGATGGCCACAAGTCCATTTGGATCGCATCACCTCCGTGTCACATGCTAGCTCCCTGACCTTTCGCGCTGGGGCCCAACAATAGGCCGGCCACTCCATATCAGCGTCCCCTCCAGCATACCTAATCTCAGCCCTGCACAAAATTATTCATATTCTCCTATTTTCAGTTCCCCTTACCGCCCGAGGATTTCAGAACACATTTGACTGATGATTAGAGCGAACGTAACATAAGGGCGATAGTCATGAAATTGCTTCAACTCCACTGACAATTGTTTCGCAAGATTTAGCTGTCATATTTTAAAGCGTTAATTTGACTCGAGAACGCTTTCTTGAACCCAGTGGCTAAAACAGCTTTGTTGCTAAATAGGACCATTGGTGCCCTGCTAATTGGAGGCTAAAAGAACAATTAGGCATCCTTCAGAATGCTACATGAATTAATAGATTTACAGTAACCCTTAAGCATAAGCACTTATCAGTACAACAAAAACATTAGGAGGTCAGCAGAGCATCTGCGCATACAGTAAATGTCAGAGCGGATGAGGTTGCCAAGGGTTACAACAGCAAGACCGCGCAGCAGATGTCTTTTGTTATCCACTTACTCTTTTGTGTTTTGTTTCTGGATTCTGTGAAATTATATTCAGTCTATAGGCTAAAGGACTTAAGCACACATTAATTAATTTGGGTAAAACGTGTCGCAGTGCACTTTGGTGTGCAGAGATAAATGGAGGTGCCTTTTCATTTCCGATGATAGCAAATTATGGCTTTGACCCTCAGGTGCGGGAGTGACCTTCAAAGCTAATTATTCAAGAAAAACAAAGACTCTTTATTGGGCCGAAATGAAACATGATGACTTGTCCGGCTCGCTTGCAGGTAAATATGAGGCCACAGTCTCAAGTGCAGAGAAAAATACAGGAAGCGGATCCATCTCTTTTCTTATTTTTTGTCTGGAAAATACTCCTACACTTTTTGTGCATTTACGTGATTGTATGGTTTTCAAAAGGATGGAGGTCATGTAAATGTGTATACAGAAGGAAAAATACGGAAATTAATAAGTAACAGCTGCGCTCCCTAGTTCTGCGTCAGTATTTTTTTTCTATTTGGGACAAAGACATCAAATTCAAAACATAGATGAAGGTAGAAATAAAAACTCCATGTACGCCTTAAATACACAATTACATTCCAGCCTTGACCCAAGAAGCTGCATGAGATGCTCTGCAGTTACAGACCAATCTATGTTGTGCAATAAACATTAAGCAGAGATGCTGCACTTTCTTCTCAAGTGTCTTTGATGCATGTTGGAAATATTTCAGGGCATCTTGAACATCCATTCTTTAAATTATCTTGCAAAACCCTTTGTGTCACTAGCAACCAATATGAGGAAGTGCACTCCAGTGCTCCATACTGCTGATAACACCAGCCATCTTAGATAAAATCAAGCATTCAGACAAAAATACTTCATTACTGCCATGCAGCAGTGTTGTTGGTAATGTTTTGGTAAACTGAGCATGTACCTGGGGAAAGTTAGGCATTTTTTTTGCCAATCTGCAAAAAAATGTCTTACCAATAGCTTTTTTTTTACCATGTGTTCCTATAGGTGTCTAGTAACACCTCCCAATTTATCCACAGCCAAATCCTCGGGGAAACGTCTGGAGAGCCAATCAAAGTTATGGGGCCTGGGCGAAAATAGTGAAAATATATATATATATTTTTTTTACCAATATTAGCTTTTGAGATGTCTAACTAGGGGTTTTTAGGGGTGCTGAATCTATTCCAACCATT
>OMLB01006235.1:2835-21140 GCA_900302555.1 Myripristis jacobus
ATCACACCGTCCCACCCCCGACACAAAAAGACAGCACCGGCAACCAGCTGGATAATGAGGCGGAAGCCAATAAGGCAGGGAAACGAAAGCACGACAAAAGCTGGCTGCTGGTGGCGCTGCTGGTGCCGCTGTGTGTGTTCCTGGTAGTGATGCTGGCTCTGGGCATCGTCTACTGCACTAGCTGTGCGGTTGACAAGAGCCAAAGCTTCTCAGACTGCTATCGCTGGATTCTCCCCGTAACGCCTCCTGAGGGGAGGGACACCAAGCCCCAAGCATGAACCATACAATAAATAAATACACGCACACACTTATGCACCCACATGTGATGTCTGTTAAAAATTCCTTAGCAGTGCTGAACCGGTCAGTAAATCTACCATTTGGATCTAAAGTACAGTTGACTGGCACTGCCAATTGTTGAGGAAAACTTTATAGGTCTGCCAGAGTTTTTCTACTTTCTGTTGCACATCCTTGTAAATAAATCACTCTCTGATCATGTTTTTTTTTTTTTTTTTTAGATTTCAATAAAACCAATAAACTGATGAAATACTGTGTGGTTTATAAGACTATCAAGATTATATCAGAAAAAAAATGTCTACCATGCACAGATGGAACATTTGTGTCAGCGTGTGTTTATGAGTACATGGTGTGTGTGTGTGTGTGTGTGTGCGTGCGTGCGTGCGTGCGTGCGTGCGAAAAATACAGTAAGACAGATGGAATTCATTGTCATAAGCCTAAGGCCTCTTTGCACAGATGTGCTGAGGTCCTGTTAACCTGTTAAGAAGACGAAGAAGACGGAGCAGGAGAAAGAGAAGAAGAAGGTTCCAGCACCGGGCACTGAGTGAATTAGTCGGTCAGGCTGCTTGAAAGTAGGAACACATGCCATGCATTACATGTGTAGCGCCGTCTTATCGCGAGTTTTCAGCACGGTGACGACGGCGTGTGTTATAAGCTTGACAGCGCGTCCCCACATTGACCCGTCTTCTCTCTGCGGTCCAGCACGAAGACACGCACATACTTTGTTCCCGGGATGTTGCGGAACGTCCGAATTTGGAAAAGGTTTTCGACGAGGATGGGATTCGAACCCACGCGTGCAGAGCACAATGGATTAGCAGTCCATCGCCTTAACCACTCGGCCACCTCGTCAGCTGCTGTCACCGTGTGGAGAAATTGGTAATTGTACACAGTCACACCAAAAATTAACTTCAATATCTTAGTATTTGGTCTAAAGTTGTGTACTTCCGTTGTTATATAGCCAGTTTACACACGACATTGTTTTCGCAATGCCATTACTAGATTTTGGATTTAAGGAGAACTTAAAGGCGCGACTGCTTGGTGATTGGCTAATTTTTCTATCAACTATATTATACGCTGTCTGATTGGCTGCGGGGCGGGTCTTGCGTTGAATGAATACAGGAAGTGTGTAGAGCGTGAGACTGCAATTTGACATTCGGTGCTGCAAACGAATACCAGGTAGCAGTATGTTGACTTTATATTCACTTTTATGCATCTCGATTTGTTTTTAGTCGCAGCTGACCAAACACTGAGATTACCTGCACAGTATGTGTGTCTTTATGGGATGTGTTTAAGTTCTTAGCATACTTACCAGCTGGTTTAGCATGCTATGCGCTAACGTCATCATTAGCTAGTTTCGGTAGCCCAACATACTGTAGTTTAATTTAGTTCCCGAAACGCTTCTGTTTAGCGCGGTTGCATTACTCCTAATTGCATGGGGGGTACAAACACGCATGAGGAATGAAAACATGCAGCCTCCAACGTGCTAGTTATCTTGTTTTTTTTAGTTTTCGTGTTATTTAGAGCCATAACGTTACAGAATATATAACTCGTTGACTCCACTGTTGCTAGCTAACTGGCAGCTTCCTCTTGAATTAGTGCCATGGTCAGTTATGATGGGCTAAAGGTCAGTGTCCACAGAGGTTGCTCCTTTTATGATGTTTGAATTTTGTTCGATACGGTTAGTAACAGCTGGGTGTTTCAGCTTTGTCTGTGTCTGGTTGCAGTTTCACTTTTAAGAAGGCAGAGATGTTAACAATGGGACTACAGATTAAATCTCACTCTCTCATATCCTCTGCTCATGCTTCCTTCACTTCTGTGTCCACTTCCCTCATCCTTTCCTTCCTTTGCCTCCTAACATGACCTCTCCTTCCCTTCCTGTTTCCCCCTACTATCTCTCCCCTTCTTCTTCTTACTTCTTCTTCTCACTCTCTCAATTCTCCATTTCTTTCTTTCTCCACCTCTGTTCCCCTTTCACTCTCAGCTCTTCATCACCGGTGGTAAATCTCAGATTGAAGATGGTGGACTCCCAGTACTACCTGCCAAATGACATTGGTATCTCTGCACTTGATTGTTGCGAGGCCTTCCGACTGCTTTCACCAAGGGAACGGATGTATGCCCACCACCTGTCACGTGCAGCCTGGTATGATACTACCTTTAGGTTGTGAGCCTGTCCAGTCAAGATTACAAGAATTCAAGAAATCAGATGGCTGGCATGGGACTGTGAATTATGCTGTTGTTATGCACTCCAGGAACTTTCTCACCTGTTCTCTTTAAGTCAAAACATCTTTTGTTCATGTCAGGTTCAGTGATGTAGAAATCAAAAATGAAATCCCACACACTGTCTCAAACTTTTAGATAGAACTTAAATAAACAGGACAAGTTATTAACCCGCTGAGGATCTTCCTCAGGTCCTGAAGAGACCTTCCAGGAGACCCAAGGATGTTGCTGAGCGGGTCAGGGAATTTTCCGATTTAATTAAGTTCTTGCTGCAGATTTGAGGGTTTAAGACAGTGTGTGGGATTCCCTTTATGACTTCTATGTGTCTTGTCTCTTATGCACCTGCTCCTAAAACCCTTTACTTACAAGTGTGCAGGAGTATTTTCTTACGCTCCATGATGCATAACTTATTTAGTTTCATTTTTGAATTGACTTATTCAAAAACATAGTTATGAATGTCATGGTTTTGAATTGACCTATCATTGCTGAAACACAAATTTTGTTTTACAAATATAGACCCAGTGGCCACTTTACAAGGTCCACCTGTACAATCTAGTGCAGTTCAGTGCAACACCTCTGCCATAAATTTTACCCTTTAAGAAAGTTTATAATGTTCAGTTTTTGTTGACTTTTTCAAATGTGTAAATTTGATTCTATGTTTATTACTGAGGATGTAGTTTGCAGAGGTCTTGTACTGGACTACATTATATTGAGAGGTGTTTCTAGTTTTTTGTCCTCCCTGTTTATATACATGAGGGGGACAGAATATTGGAAACACCCCTCAGTAAAATGCAGTCCAGTACAGCAGCAGCACTAACTATGAACTCAGTGCCAAACATTGAAGTGAATGAACACCTCTATTACTGTGACAACAAGAAAACCTGAGCACTATAGGCATCAGAAAAGTCAACTTTATGGCACAACACTTGTATTGAATTGTATTAGATTGTGCAGGTGGAGTGTATTTTACTCATTTCTAGAGATTGTAAGCTCACTGCCAAAAAAAACCTCTTGCTGTCCTAGGTATGGTGGTCTGGCTGTGCTGCTACAGACGTCACCAGAGTCGGCAAACATCTTTGTCCTGCTCCAGAGAATTTTCCGGAAGCAGACGCCCGCTCAGCTGGAACAGGTCGCAACAGCAGTAGGACTCAGCTCTGAGGAGTACCTGGTACAGACTTTCTTTCCTCACGCGTAAATGCACATGTCCATAGATGTTCATTATAAGATACATCAGATGAAAATGAGACTCTTTTTTTTTTTTTTTTTGTATGTCCATCTGTGTGATATATATAGGCCTTTTTGGTGTATGCAGCTGGTCTGTATGCCAACATGGGGAACTACAAATCCTTTGGAGACACCAAGTTCATCCCAAATCTGCCCAAGGTAAGATGTCTTGTTATACCAGACTGAAAATGATTCTGTATAAATTGAATGGTATAGATATCTAATTAGCACTTCTTTGCTTCAGATGCATTTTAACTTGTCTGTGTGTGTTGCACAACCCAGGACAAGTTGAAAACTCTGGTTTGGGCCAGCCAGGCATTTCAGGATCAACCTGGTGAGATGGAGGCTCTGTGGAACAGCTGCTCCTGTCCCCTGTACTCCCTGGAAGACAGACAGAAACAGCTGGGGCTGGGCGACAAGGTGGGAGCTTGTGATATCAAATGAAGAACTCAAGGCAACTTGGGTCATGTGCTATTTTTGTTTTGAGATTTATTTGTCCTTTATTTAGCCAGGAAGGTCCTGGTCCCAATCCCATTCCTATTCCCAATCCCATTCCTTCTTCCAGGGAATCCTGGTATTATGAAGCTCATATTGAATCCTCAACCTAATAGCTGGCTTTGTTCGTCTTTGGAAAGGCAGATAATCACAGGGAAAATGTTTTTCTAAAGGATTTCCACAGGCCCTGAGATTTCCAGTTAGTGTTAAATAAGTGTCCATTTAAGTTCAGCAAATTTGTCTCATTTGTTATTATTATTAAAGTGTTGTATTTTATCAGATGCAAAAAAACAACAGCAACAATATTGGCATTTTGTCAGCCATCGGCCACCTTGCACTCTAAATATCGGCATCAGCCATTGAAAAACCCATCTCGGCCGAACACTAGTATGCTCTGAAGTTAACTGAAGGATGGGGAAAAAGGCACAGAGGGAAGTGTTGAAGCTTTGCGTGGCTTTGGCAGATTATTTGATCTGTGATGTGAGCAGTGGGTGGCTTTGGCTCAGATAAGTAAGTTTTGTCCTCTCTGGTGGACAAACAGAAACAATGAGGGTTGAGACTTGAACTGGGCAATAAGAAACAGACATTTTGAAACATTAGGTAATATGAGTCGGAGGAATGTTTACCTCCACCAGTGAAGCTGGACTACTTCCATGTGTCCATTTTTTTTATATAAAAGGCATGTCTCCATTTATCAAGGAGATTCTTCCAAAAGCCCTTAGGATTCTTCTACCTCTCTTGAACTCTCTTCCATTTCCTGAAATCCCATCCCCCCAAAATCTAATTTTCTTATTTCCTATGTATCATTTAATCTAAATATAAATTGCCTTTTTTGGCATCTTTGAGCAGCATGTGAAAAGATCTGGAGGCTGCGACTGGAGAGCAGCTGCTGTTATGTTCACGGTGCTTACAATCAGTGTGGATGCATATTTATAGGAGGCTGTGTGTGTATATATATATATATATATGAATACATACATAAAGTGACTTTGCCTTTGTTCATAAAATAATTTTCAGCGTCTTCTCTCCAGGGCATTACCACCTACTTCTCAGGGAACTGTGGTCTGGAGGACGCTGAGCTGGCTCAGAAGTTCCTCGACTCGCAAGTAAGCTATTGTCACACCTAAAATCATTTTACTCTCTTCATCCCACTTTTCTTGTCACAATCTGTGCTTTTCTGTTCCTTCTTCTTACTCTTACCATCTGTCCTCCGTTCTGAGAGTCTCTGTTGTCATAACCTTGTAATTTTCTCATACTCTTTTCTTCCCTCATTTTGATGGTGTCTGCTGTCTCGCTATGAATTTCTTTTCTCATTCCGTGATTCTTCCCCTTTGATTCTGCTCACCCTCAGCTGTGTTTCTGCTCTGTCTCTAGAAACTGTCTGCCTACAACACCCGTCTGTTCAAGAGGGAGAACGGAGGGAAAGCCTGCTATGAGGTCCGCTTGGCGTCAGCCGTGCAGAAAGGTCAGAGCCGGAGGGTTCCTTGTTGTCTTTTTTTTGACAATGCTGCTATTCTTAGTTTGAATGGTAAATGACGATCATATACATTTTTATCTTTGTTGCACCTATGAGGAATTTGGCATACATGGCTTATGTATCACATATCATTCAGACTTCACATGCTAGATACATAGTCACACACAGAGTGATTATGGATTAGTGCATATTGAGGGAAAGACTTCTTGTTGTTGTTGATGCCACCATTACTAAAAAATTACAATACTGCTCTGTAGACTGTGCAATGGATGGAGAGGGCGACTCCCACTGTGGCAACTTCAACTTTGAAGAAAAAGAGTTCACAGTGAAGAGGGGAGACTATGCTCCCCTCATGGAGAAAGTCAGCTACTACCTCCAACAGGCACAGGTGAGAGGGTATTGGGAACTGCAACCATCTTCATGCAAGTGAATACAGTTGACAAATAGTTTTTCTGCTCTTCCTGACGGCATGAATGTTGTACCCTTTTCCTAATAACTCACAGGCCCATGCCGCCAACGACAACCAGAAAAAGATGCTGGAGGAATACAGACGTAGCTTTACCTTTGGCTCGATTGAAGCCCATAAAGAGGGCTCACGCTACTGGATCAAAGACAAGGGACCAATCGTAGAGAGGTGAGGACACAAAACAGTGATGCTTAGAAGTAGGGCTGGGCAATATAGACAAATGAAGTATCACAGTACCTTTGACTGAATACTTAGACATCAGTATTGTGATGATACTGGAGGGATGACTATTGGGGCTATTTAAACATGACATTTTTTGATAAATAGTCATTAGTAATGTGGATATGATTACCAAGCAGGTAGAGGCAAATAACTGAACAGCTTGAACAATTTAATTAGGTCAGAAAATTGCTTCTCCTTACTGGAATGCAGCCTGTAAAACCAGGAAAAGACACATTAACTTTCCTCCTCAGCAAAAGAGGATCTGACATCGCCTGCATATCTCTAAACATAATTGGGAGACAAACATCCTGTCTTTCCATCTTTCCAGTTGTGATGAGTGTTTCTAGTTTTTGATTACCTCTTGCAAAATGACACACATTTTCCTTGCATGTTTTGAAGTATTGATTGTTCTTTTCTTTTTATTAAAAGGAAAACAGTTGCACACATAGTATTTAACACTGCTTACAGGGTAGAAATTTGAAAACACATGTCATTTTCAAAAAAATGTGTCGGTGAATTGATCAGAGTGACACAGCACTGACAGCACTTTTACTTTCAATTTAGTAGTGCTTGTGTAAATCCTTGATAAATAAATGGAAACTTAAAAGAAGTTTCACAGTAGAGTATACCAGTTCAGATAGTGTTACCAAGCGCCATTGACTCATCACTGATATATCAGTAATGGTGTATGTGTTGGCTGATATTGCAGCCAGCACGTACTGTTTATAATACTTTGTGTAGCCGTGAGTTGGCAAAGTAGCAAATTGCAGCTGAGCAGATGGTGGTACAGATTGTGCTTCAGAAAGGTTATTGTTCAACTGCAGAATATCCAGCCTTTCGTACATACCTGTATTGCAACTATTTGATCAACAAGTTTGATGATTCCTTGAAACAAAATGGTATACGTTTTGCTGCATGAGTGATATATCCTTATTATGGCCAATACACCCTTATTAGAGTTTTTTTTTCCCCACTCCACCCTAAAAGTGGAGTTATTTGGGCTCTAGTTTACAGTGTGATCCTTTCTCCATCTGTTAAACGCCGGTTTCTTCTCTTGCCTTAATCTCTGAAATGATTTTCCAAGTTGCTCTTCAGTTCTCACATTTCATGTCCTCTTTCACACCCTCTCCACCCTTTCCTCTGCTCTCCCAGTTATATAGGTTTCATAGAGAGCTACAGGGATCCATTTGGTTCCAGGGGAGAGTTTGAAGGTAACTGCTGTTCCTTCACTGTGCTGATCAGTGATATTATTGTGTATGCTGTGATATAAATAGTGATATCATGGGCCTCTGCAGGCTTTGTATCTGTAGCATTACAAATGTATAAATGCAGCTATTAGTGTGTGAGAAGTGTGGTGGTGTAGGGAAACTGTTAAGCCTCATTGATATGAGGCATCTGCCCTACAGAAGTGTGCTCGATCAAAACATTGACTGCATTTCATTAGTGGGTTAACTCGCCCTTGTTGACTTCCCCTTGACACTTGCCCTCAAGGGAATCCCCGCTGCTTTTATGAGTGTCGTTCCATTTCTCTGAAAAACTGAGGTGAGTTTGGTGAGATCAGTCCTCATAGAGCAGAGGGAATGAGTCAACAATAATGGTCATTCCAGAGGTGAATATTACCCACAGTGCATTACAGCTATCCATTATTTCTGATGCAACGTCAACTTGTATGAAGGGCAAATGATATAATGTGTAAGTAAACAAACCAATATCCATATAGATACAGCAGTCCTCTAGAAATGGAATTAGTCTAATGATCAGAAAACAGAATTTTCAAATGTAAAGATAAGTGCACGCCAAATTGACAAATGCGGATGTATCACAATCATCTGTAGAAAGTCTTTCTGCCTGTAAAAAGCAACAACACGTCGCTGACAGCCTACAAAGGCCAGTTTGTTCCATTTTAAAACCCTCACTCTTCTCCGACTCACTTCCTCTCTGAGATATGTGGCCTTTGCGTGACTTGTGTTGTTACGTATCATCAAGGGCTGTGCAGAAGTTAACGAGAGGAAATTAAACAACTAATGAAATGCAGCAACTGAATCCTCCAGGGTATAGCTGATCTTGACATCTGACTTGCCTGTAAAGAGGCACAAGTGAAAGTATGTATTTTCCTTAAGGGATCAATAAAGGGTCTCACACAAAAAAGGGATAGGATTGTGGTTTGGTGATGTGATAAATCACGGACGTGACCTAAGGCAATTTCAAAAGTGATTGTCAAGTTTTAGTGGAGCTGCAAACAGTCATCTCTTATCCCACAAGTATTTTTTTGTTTCTTTCTGTGGCCAAAACATTTTTTAACCATGATGTCATGGTGTTACACCAGGGTTTGTGGCGGTTGTGAACAAGGCGATGAGCGAGCGTTTTGCCAAGCTGGTGAGCTCAGCAGAAATCCTGCTCCCTGAGCTGCCGTGGCCCAGGGACTTTGAAAAGGACATTTTCCTCAAACCGGACTTCACATCCCTGGACGTCCTCACCTTCGCTGGGAGTGGAATACCAGCTGGCATCAACATCCCAAACTGTACGTTCACAGAGACAGAGACAGCCTTGATATTTTTCATCCTAGTTTGCTATGTTGCAAATTATAACAGTGTTTTTCTTTGTGTGCATGTGTGTGTCTATAGATGATGATATTAGACAGTCAGAGGGCTTCAAAAACGTGTCGCTAGGCAACGTGCTGGCTGTAGCTTATGCTACACAAAAAGACAAACTCACCTTTCTGGAGGAGGAGGACAAGGTAAAAGCACACAAACACACAATCTCTTACTTGTCTCTCATGGGAACTCTGTCTTTCTTTCTTACTCACAAATACATACATTTTCGTGTGTTTGTGTTTCAGGATGTGTATATAAAGTGGAAAGGCCCATCATTTGAGGTGCAGGTTGGACTTCATGAGCTGCTGGGCCATGGCAGTGGCAAGCTGTTTGTCCAGGTCAGTCACAGACAAACATACACAGCACTGAACAAACTGCTCAAATGACTTGTAGTCACAAGTGAACATACACAAATAATCACTTTTTAGCAGCCATAGCAAATTGGGTTTCTACAATTTGCAGTTGATGTAAAATGAACTACTGATCATTTATTTGTGAAACTAATTTAGACAACTTAATCGGTTTCTACTGATACAGATATAAGATTTTGTTTGTTTCTGCTTGTAATTAGAAACACACATTTAAGATTTGGTCACTGTTCTGTGGGACTGGTTGAGTGTGTTCTGAGATCTGTGCATCCTCCTCCCTCTACAGGACGACAAGGGCAAGTTCAACTTTGACCAGAGCAAAGTGATCAACCCGGAGACTGGGGAACAGGTGAGGCTGTGTGTGTGTGTGTGTGTGTGTGTGTGGGTGCACGTATCTGCTCCCTGATGCCAAAGCCACACCTGTGGTTCACATATCTTCAGCTGGTGAAAAGAGACAAACAAACGTGTTAATGTGTCCTGTAGGTGTCCAGTTGGTATCGGGGCAGTGAGACCTGGGATAGTAAATTCTCCACCATCGCCTCTTCGTATGAAGAATGCCGTGCTGAGTGTGTTGGGCTCTACCTCTGTCTCAACCAGCAAGTACTCAGGTATGTGACTTATTGTTGGTAACCCCCTCTGTGTGGCTCTGTTTCTCTTTCTCTGTGATGTACAGTGCCCATACATGTAATGGAGAAGTTCACCCAAAATGGAGGGTGTTATTTATTTGTCCGGTTGTCACACACATTTTCTCAGACATCATTGCCAGGATTTTGATGAAACTTGGGCAGAGTTTGCATCTCACTGTTACATCTTGGCATTTTTAAGTTAAACTGATTAACTTAAGTTGGAGTACAACAATTAGGATTTCAATTCAAGGTTACATGTGACTGATTTGCCATGAGAGCGGCTGCATCATTCATGCACACCAACATGTTTGCTGTTGCTGCCTGTTTTTCAGTATCTTCGGCCATGAGGGTCAGGATGCAGAGGACGTGGTGTACATCAACTGGCTGAACATGGTCCGAGCCGGCCTGCTGGGCCTGGAGTTTTACACACCAGAAAGCAAGAGCTGGAGACAGGTAATCTGTCTTGCTCTTGCTCACTCATTTGTGTTTCAACTTCATCTGTTTTCTCTCTCTCTCACTCCTCACTTGGGCTGGCTTGAAGCAGAGTAATAAGTCATAACATTTATATATTGCTTTTCAAATGAGTTGCAAAGGTTTTTGCAAACTGTTTACAAGACAAGTCGACATAGAGCATAAACTGTGTCTCTTACAGTCTGACTGTCCCAGTTTTATGTGTCTGTGTTTTTTCATATTACTTTTAAGTGTTTCTCACTGTTTACATGAATGTCAGAAGTTGAATTTTTCAACTGTGTGTGTCTGTGTCTGTCTCAGGCCCACATGCAGGCTCGCTTTGTGATCCTGCGTGTGTTGCTGGAGGCCGGGGAGGGCCTGGTGGGCCTTGAGGAGATGACGGGACAGGACGGCAGGCCTGATGCTCGAATCACTCTGGACCGCAGCAAGATCCACACTGTGGGCAAGAACGCCATCCACAGGTTCCTCTGCAAACTGCAGGTATATCTGCTCTGTTTACATTGCACATTTAAAGGGTTCGTCCAGATTTTTTGAAGTGAGGCTGTATGAGGTACCAATCTGTACTCAGTGTACAGCTGCGGAAGCCTAAAAATGTACTGCTGTGGAAGGGGGCAGAGGCAAAACATATTTTAGCCATTTAAAAAAAAGGTCACTTTAAGTGTACACTATATTTAGAATATTTTCACCTCATTACCGTGCCATTGGACAGCCCTTTCCTTTGGTGCTGCTTTTTCTATTTTTCAACTAGAGGACTTCTGTAATCCTAAACATAGGCGCAGCTGTACCACTCATTGTATTACACCGCTTTTTGGGTCAGAGCTGCACAGCTGCACTTGAACACATACTGAATTTTTTTTTTTTTTTTTTTTTTTTTTTTTTTTTTAGGTAGCTAAAATATGTTTTGCTTCTGCTTACTTCCATAGCATTGCATTGCTAGGCCTCTGTGGTTGTACTGCTGCCTGCTTTTAGATGCTGTTAAGAAACCTGAAATGTGAGGTTCATGTCAGATTTGTGAGGACTGAATGCAATGCCAATTCTAGTATCCTTAAGTGTTTAACTTGACCAAAACTAGTACAAATTACTGCAGTATTAGAACAAGTCATCTGCTGCCTAGAGACTTTGCACATCTTTTTATTAAATTTGTCAGTTATTTGTCATCAGCTGATAGCTGGATTAGTTAAAACACTAACACGACACTAACATGCTCTGACTGTCGTGCAGGTTTTCAAGTCGACAGCGGACGTGGAGGGCGGCCGGGGTCTCTATGACAGCTACTCAGCTGTCAGTGACAGTGGCTCTCACAACTTCCTGCGTCTCCGGGAGACGGTGCTGCTGAGGAAGGAAGCTCGCAAGATGTTTGTCCAGGCCAACACCAGAATTAATGGTATGTACCTGTTGTTGGGGGGTTCCTTGCCATAGACGCCCTCATACTCTCTACACCTTCAGCCTTTATTCTGCTGAGGACTTTCACTACACCAATGAGCTTTTGTCACTTTATTACATAGATTTGGGCAACCAGTGAAACTGTGCATGTGTGAACCGTCAACAAACGTATCCACTGAGAACAGTTGGGTGTGACTGAGCTTTTGTTATTCCCTGGCTGTCCAAATTCAGTCAGAATTTCATCCTACATGTTTACTGCTGCTGTGATGTTATTTCATGAACAATGAATTGTTCGACTTGACAAGTGCATAATGGATAAAAAGTTTAATATAGCCTTTTAAACACCCTCTCCGATGAAAATGAAGGCAACCTTAAGAATTATATCTACACCATTTAAGTCATGAAGGGATATTTTTAATGGGGGAAAAGATATAAAAATGGAATATTGATGACTAGTGATGAATTTTTATGAGTTTAATCAGTGCCTGGAGGGGGTTATTTAGAAACTATAGGAACAAATCTCTCAAAAACAATTCTTGGAGAACGGTGGCTTTCAGTGTTGGAATTGATGGTACGCTCTCATTTAAAAGTGAAGATTTTCCTTTTTTCTTTTCAAGTAGTGCTTCCTTATTAGAGCTTGATAACTGAATATATTAAGTAATTAAAACAATGTAATGTTATAATAGGCAACAACAATGAAGTGAGAATACATGATGTAGTTGAAGAAAGTTTTGGTACAACTGAGTACTTCTAGTAAATATGCCATGTGTTATCATCTCATTTTCCTGTCACTTTCTCTCATGTAGCGGACCAGACAGAGAGCACATTAAGCAAAACTAATGACTCTGTTTGTCTCTCTGCTTCTGTGTTTGGTTTCCAGGGGACAGTGTAGAGCTGGTGGAGTATGAGGGCAGTGCGGCAGGCTTGATTCGCTCCTTCATCGAGCGTTTCCAAGAGGACGCAGAGCAGCTGGAAGCTGACCTGTTGGAGCTGAACAAGAGAGACGCCCCCTGCTGGTGCTGTTAATGGTGCTGCCTTTGAGAATACCAACTGAAAACATTTTTTTTTTTTTGTAATATGCATATACCATATGTGAAAGTGAGCTGAAGGGTTAATTCACCACAAAAAACTGCAATACCATCATAATCTATTTAGGAGACATCTCTGATGAAACTGAATGAAAGGTTGTAGTGTAAACGAAGCAATCAGCCAAAAATTCCAAGCCACAGTATTGGTCCAACATCAGGTCTGCCTTTGATAAATAATAGAATCACAGTAGGATTATGATTGAATCAAATGAAGGAACTAACAAATAATGCTACACCATCACTCTTAGACGCTTTCGGATGACTAGTTATTAAATAATGGAAGATTCACAGCTTTGAAATATAAGATAACACTGCCTGGAGTTGGAAAGAAAAGAGGTGAACATCTATAGTTGTCTCTCTCTTTCTGACCAATCCACAAACCTTTACATACTGTATCAACAATTACATGTTTTGTTTTGTCTAAACTCAAAATAAGGATAAGGCATGGGTTGAATTTTACAATCAACTTTTTGGGAGTTTTGAGCTTTGCAGCTTGGTCATAAAGTGAGCTATTAGTTCCACCATATTGCTGGATAACGATTGGACCAGCTCCTTTTGGCTGTTCCCTAGTTCCCCTGCTAGTTCAGTGTTGGATATAAGACATGATGTCAATTAGAAAGCAAAAGGATATGATCTTGTGCTGAGCGGTTCATCTTTGCAGGTCAGTAAACCTAAATAGGCTTTTTCTTTCCATGGAGATAAAGAGATCTTTGATGACTTGACCATACATGATTATGCTGTCTCTGGTAGGCATCAACCAACTCTATATGTAACAAACTTGATGTATTGAATCTGCACAAATAAAAATTGTTTGATAAGATCCAGGTGGTCTGGTTCTTCCTCACAAAAGTATACAGGACAACTGGAAAAGTTTGCTCATTTATTAAATACAGTGGCTCCCAGTGAAGGGCGCAAGTTGTATTTATTTTACTTAGGCTATTTAACAAGCAGCCCCGATGCTTCAACATGGCGTTTCCTCAAAATGGCACTTGCTTTGTAGAAATTTGAGGATGTTAGCACAGGAACAGACACTTAAGTTGCTGTTAAAATGTAAGAGTGATTCTTTTGTGCTTGGACTACTGAAAATTTAAACATGATTGGCTATATAGAAAACAATTTGTTCTCGGTTTGCATGTTGTATCCATTAAACCTTTTCTCATGTTTAACGGACAGACCTCGAGCAAAACAGTTTCCTAAAGGCTCTTCGACTTTGATGTCTTGAAATATTCAGTTAAGTTGTGGCTCGCACCTTAGGTGTTGATGACAACTGCATTGCCATTGCATGACAACATGATGAGACTAAGGCAAACTTCATGTCTAATATTGGAAATTAGATAATTATGACAAGTGAGCCGGTGAAAACCTCAAAGTTGTTTTTGTCAAAAACATTTTTACATGTAGCTCAGAATAAGTACAAATTTCCAGCTTGAATGAGAACTGGTCCAAATGAACATGCAAAAGCAGGCAATATCTTTACAGTTTTCCCATCAAAGACAAATTCTACACCAAACAAAATCCTCTATGCTTTTCCTATGATTGCAGACAATTCAGTGCAAACCACTGCAAACTCAAATCTGTGAAACCGCCAGGCAAATGTTTGATGTTGCATTGACAGTAAAAGACATACTGGCACTGCAGACAATAAAGGTAAAGTACAAAACATTTACAACAAATTAGCATTAATGAATGAGAAAATGTATCAATACACATTGGTAATCACTGTCAGTCACAAATGAATTCTCTGGAGCAGTTCAGTACAGAGTTGCATCATAACATAACAGAATATAGTCCTGTCTTGCTTGTTTCTAGCTTTGGCTGGAGCTTGTGCCACTGTCCTGTATAAGGGGTGAGGGTGGTGGGGTCTCTGCCTCCTCTTCCTCCAGACTGCTGAGGGAACTGCAGCTCTGTGTTTCATTTAGCGAAGAGGCATAAATCTGTTGTAAAAGCAAACCCATCTTCTCCTCTGTTTCATCATCATCATCATCATCATCATTCTCCTCCTCCTCCTCCTCCTCCTCTTCCTCCTCCTCTTCTTCACTTGCTCCCCTCTCTTCATCATCTCCCTCTTTTCTTTTCAGGTCTAGTCTCAAAGGAGTAGTAGGCGTGTGATAGGCATCCTCAACCATCTCAGGAAAGGATGGAGACGTGAATGGAGACAGGCAGAAAGGGACTGAAGGAGAGGGAGACTGATAGGGTGAGAGAGATGGGGAGATACTAGGGGAGTCGCGGGGAGAGACCGAAGGAGAGACCTCGCGAAATGGGGAGAGAGATGCTTTGGGAGACGGGGAAGGAAAGAGATAAGGAGGCAGGGAGGGTGAAAGGGAGATATTGACACTTGGAGAGGGCTGCAAATAGTCTGAGTCATCTGTGAGATTCTCTGTCAGTGCTGTGGTCATGGCTGCTGAGGACTGAGCTGCAGGCTCCTGTAACTCTGCTCCAATCTGGCTTTGGCCTGGCTCCTTTTGAGTCTCATCCTTTTCCTCCATTTGAAGCTGGGACTGGAGAGGCTGTGACTGGGCTTGGGCCACTTTGGGTTGTGTTGCAAACTGGAGTTGGGTGTCCTTGGACATGGGATCACCTGGGTTGTGACTCTGGGACAGACCCTTGCCTGCTTGTCCGTGTGTCCGGGCCTTGGCTTTACATCTCCCTTTGGTTTTGGGCATTAGCGGTGGCGGAGGAGGCGGAGCAAGGGGTGGCGACAGTGGGCTTGAGGTCTCTGTGGAGACCCGGACCTTGAAGCTGCGCTTGAACATGCGCCGTCTGTGCAGGGCGTTCTGAGACTGCAAGAAAAGGGGGTTGATGAAGCAGAGCGCACCCAAGCCAGAGCCGTAGTTCAGCTCTTTGGGACTGCGTGTCCTGATTGGACAGAACTCCTGGAACAGAGTGGGATTGGGCTTTGATTGCTTGGCATCACTGTCAGGCTGGGCTGTCGCACTGGCCTGGTTGGCGGGGTCGGACTGGGGGGCTGAATCAGGCTGCGAAACAGAACCACCCGGCTGGACTCCGGCTATGATGTCCGGCCTCTTCTCCTTATCATGCCGGGCTTTAGGAGTCTCCCGTGGGCCACGGACGTTTAGCTGGGAACTCCAGAATTCTACAAAACAACACAGATATGTTCAGCGCATGTTCATTCAGCTATAATATGTTCAATTCATTACAATGAACAATTATTTAATATTTAATTCAGGATGTAAAAATACCAGAATTTTGGAAATTGATATGGACGCCAGTGAAGTTGTACAATTCTCGATACGTGATTCAATACCACGGAAAAAACATAAATCCCATTCAGCACACAGTCCTTCATTTAATACCTTTTTATAAACATTAAAAAAAAAACTAAACCCCAAACCCAAATTTCTGTCCTCTAATGGTGAAAAGTAGGGTGACGGGTGTTTGGTGGCAGGTAATGTCATCATCTGTTGTACTCTGTGGGTGGTGTTCATCACCTGCCACCAAACACCAGGCACCCTACATTAGATTATAGATTTTGCTAGAGTTTGGTGTTTGGTTACTCTTTAACATGTAAACATAAACTTTATGTGTTTCAGGTATGTACACTACTAGAATAAGAACAGAAGTGAGGTATCAAGTTGTGTCCAGTATTTGTACCTCTGTCCAAATGTTGGTATTGAATTGATACTATTCAATTATAATCAGAATTTTAATCCATGAATCCATTTCAACCCAGGATTAAGTCCTACAAGGCCAGTGTAGTTCAGAGAAACAAAATCTGCTAACAGAAGATATGTTCGCTCACCTATTCCCATATGTGAGATGGACTCAAGCTCTTTGTGGGATGTCGCCTTGGCAATGGCTTCAGGAAGCTCCAAAGGGAAGGGTAATACATCTCTGACAAACACATAGAAAACATCCACATCAGCTCCTGCAGATCAACACATGCTGACAGCAATCAATGTATAGTAGGTGTGAAAAGGTACTAAAAAATAGAAAATGAAAAGAGGCCAAGAGGCAATAAAAAAAGGAGGGTTGAAGATGGCAAAAGTAGTGGAAAAGAAGCACAAATAAAGAGGAGGTGAAGGAAAATGAGGACAAGGAGGATGACGAGATATCACCTGCTGACACAGTAGAAGGCGATGAGTCTTGGGAGGTCTGGAAAACTGATGGCTGACGTCTCAAGAGAGAAAGCTGCAGATGGAGGAAGGCCGAAGTGGAGGGATGGGGGGACAGATGGGTAGTTAATATCAATAATTTGAATATGAGCTGTGGCCTTATTTACTGGGCTTCTAAGCATATGAGTTTCATTCACTGTCACGGCCAGAAGCAGCATTACAGATCACAATGAATCTCCCATGTGCAGCCAGCTAATCAGGGCCTGGTCGCTTATTACTCCCATTTTGTATCTGCAAGAAGTCTGAAATGTGCTACTACAAATCCCACCAGAGTAAAATGCACCCATTTGCTTAAGGCTTGGGTGACATTTGGGTCAGGGCTTATATCAAGGCTGTTTTAGTGAACGGGCAACAGGCCAAACTATTTTCTGAATAATCACAGCACTTGTGGGCGTATCTTGGCTCAAACTCCAGTTGGATTCATAATAATGCGTTGGAAATCACTGGAAGGGGTAAGGTTACACCTCCAATCACTCAAACCACTCTCCAAGGTGGTCTGGGACACATCTGACTACATATCATTTGCATTGTAAACAGTAGTTTGTATGATTTCCAGTCAGACAGGCCTGGCAGAGTGTACCCATGCAACTAAGACAGAGAAAATTTGTCTTTTTTAAATGCCTGAAACCAACATGAACTCTTGGTACACTGAGCCACCGCAATGACTACAAACGTCTGCATACAGGCAAGTTTCAGGGTGACAGGTTCTTACTGGAGTGTTCCTCCCGGATGCCAAACTGCTGAACAAAGGATGGGACGCTGTTGTCTGCCAAACGGACACACAGCACATTTCTCCGGGACGTACGAGACTTACGCACCAGGAATGTCTGCAAAACAATACGACCAAGTTGTTACTGAGTGCCATGTGAGTGTGTGTGACAGAAAAAGAGAGGGCAAGATAGAGAGGTATGGAGCATCTGTGTGTGACCCTGACCCCAGGCGGTTCCCTCTGCAGTATGTGCAGTGCGGTGGCAGGGTTAATTGATAGCTGCAGCCAGACAGGAAGTGACAGCAGGAGACGGTCCAATATGCTGATGTTCCTCAGAGAGCCCTGCTTCCTTTGATGTCCCGTAAACTTGTGCTCAGACCGCTGGGTGGGCTCCGGGAAATCATACAGAGGCTCCTCCTGCTGTGCCATCTACACACACACACACACACACACACACACACACACACACACACATACACACATACACACACACACACACAGGTGGTTCTGATTTGTTGTTGCTATCAAACATGCATTC
>OMLB01006235.1:23965-39329 GCA_900302555.1 Myripristis jacobus
ACCCCCCCTCACACACACACACACACACACCTGCGCAATAAATCGCTGGGATTCTCGCTGAGGATTGGGCCAACAAGTCCGAACTTGGGGAGGCTCAGACAGAGCTTGAGTGAAGTTAGGGATTTGCAGAGAACAACAAACAAAACAATCAATCAATTACATCAAATCAACGGAATACAATACTAATACCATCAAATGAAGGCCTGTGATGTGATCCCGGAGTGGGCTATAACCTGTCTAATAAAGCCATGGCTCCTCCTCTGTGCTGAGGCTGCTCTCTGAACAGTCTGCATCTGCCTGCGACGCGTTCCTCGGAGCGCATTCCGCCGCAACTTCTTGCGCATTTCCTCTTTAAAATTAGACATATATAACACAACTCTGCACCACGACTTTTCTTAGTCTTAGTCCTTTATGAAAGACGGTAACTCCCACTAGACAGCATGTTGCTGCGTTTTTGTTTTTTGTTTTGTTTTGTTTTAAGCATAGTGGTTAAAAGTATACTTTGTTTCTTGGTAATACGTGGATGGGCCCGGCAGAGACAAACCGGAATACACACCCTGCGGGCTTACCTCGTTGCCCCGATCCGTCTCTGTATTCCCTGCAAATCCAGTTTATATTGACATCCTCATGGTTATTTTTATTCTTCCACCAGTTTTCCTGTAACGAAAGCCAACGCTACTTCGGCCTGTCATAACTCGAGTTCCCAGGTCTGATCTGGGAATCAGTTTTCCTCCCTGGCTCCTCCTCGCTCTTCCACCTGACCTCACCTGGAATGTCATAGGTCGCAGTTGAATTCACGTGCCACTTTTCACGTGCCCTATTTTTTTTAAGAGTTCAAAAACTCAGACCAAAAATAGCCATTTGTGGTGATATATATTGGATGCATTGTCATATCAGACACAGATATGAGATGATTTGTAATGCCCACCCCATAGATTCACAAGGAAAAATCAGGGAAATCTTTCATGTGCCACAGTTCACTGAGGTTATTTCTTTATTTCAACGTTGTGCAAGTGGATTACATGTAACTTACCAAACAGACTACATTGTAATATAAAATATTTAAAACAGGTTATTCACACTAACAATATTATCATCTATAAACAATGTCAATGCCAGCCATGTGACAGAAAGGTTGGTGTGCTGATAAGGTCAGGTAGCAGCAGCACAGAAACAGGAGGGTCACTGCTACATGAAAGAAGGGCAGAATCTGTCTGCCAAGTGACTAGGGAGAAACTGAAACTGAAAGCCATTTTATGTTTTGTGGTCATTCATAAATTTAGCTGACAAGCGTATTTTGTAACAAAATGGCTCCTGCTATTGCACAGTACACCCAACAAAGTACACTTTTGCCTTTGAAAGAATTTCTGTTGATTTCATATTATTATCCTTATTCTCTGGATGAAAAAAAAAAATTCTGCAAATGAGACAAAATACACAGAACATTAGAAATGGTAGTGTTCCTTTCTCTCCTTCATATACAAAACAAACTGAACCAAAAGCAAAATCGTGGCCCAAAAACTGCAGTACAAACTGTGGGTTTACTGAACCATTACACCCCTAACAGAATATATTTAATTACACATTTGACCCATGCAGTTGAACTGTTGTCATGCACCGCAGGAAGCTGGTTGGTGCCATCCATGCATCAAATCAGTGTTACCCTGACATGTGCTCTTCCCTTGCGCTCCCTTTTAAGGCCCGTGTCAGTTCTCAGTTTGAACCTCCTGGTGTCAGAGCACTGCTGGACCTCTCTCTCCGGCTCTTTGCTCAGTTGCACCCGGTCTGGCCTGACTGGCCTCGACCTAATAAGGGAGTCTGCTGCACTAGATCTCTCTCTCTTTCTTTTTGTCCGGCCCCTGCTGCAGCCTGAGTGACCCAAATGCTCCTCTCCTATGCCGGTACTTCTATTATTTTAGATTGGGAGGATGGGTCCAGTGGTCAGGTTTAGTTTATCCTTATTGTTTTGGTATCTCAAGGGAAGTTTTATGAGTGGCTGCATCTCTTCCATTAATGAAGCTATGATCAGTTATGTGTGATTCAGTAAAAATGATTGAGCTAGATTGTAGTTTTGAGATACCTTACTCAAGGCAAGTACTGCTAATTAATTAAATGTTTTTGGGGGGGTTGTTTTTTTGTGTGTTTGTTTGTTTTTTGTTTTTGGTCAGATTGCTTGTTTAGAAAACAGGATGAACTATTTCTGATTCAGTAAAAGTAAAAATGTGTGAAATTGTGAAACATTTTGCTCAGATGGAAGTACTGCTAGTTAGATAAAATTTAATTGAGCCAGAATTAAAGACTGCTGGTCTTTAGTAGTAGGTGGCTAACCTCCCTCAGCTAAATCTCATTCAACCACTAGGTGACGACAGTTAGCCATCATTGCTGGACAAACTCTCATCCTTTACATTAACAAAGGAGGTGGGGACACACACACGCACACACGCACACACACACACACACACAAGCATATAGGTAAACAGACACCTGGGAACATCTATGACGCTGGATTAAGCAAAATCCTAGATGGAGACAATTGTCTGACCTGAGAGTTTTACAAGGATGTTACACTGTCATTTTGGCTCAAAATGTCATATTACATGCAAAATAATACTTCATGCAAATACTTTATGCTTGCATCAGAGCTCTGGATTTATGCCTTCTTGATTTTTTCAGCTGGCAGCATTTTAAACTCAAATGGTCACTATCAAGTCATGATGACAAATAAGAATTCTGTTCAACACAGGGTGCACCGCTCATTTTTATAATACTTAGAATGAGCAAAAGAGATCTTCTTGGGGGAAAAAACAGATCCAGTGGGGTTCATTGTGATATGAAAAAGACACAAACAGGCAACCAAGACATAAAACTGATGCATGATGAGATGAAACACATGATTAATTGTCTCTTTGTGTGTGAATTTACATTGGATTCTGTTTTTTAACAACCTTTCTGTAGTCACCAGTTTGGTTACTATGTTGAAACTCACTTAAGAAGAGGTAGCCTAATATAATGTTTACACAAACTGTGATTATGCAACAAACACTGCACTGCAGGCTACAGTGATCATTTCTAACACTGTAACTGGGTTATTTTTCCACTATTCATTAGGCTATAACTGGGCCTATAGTGAATACTGGAGCATTCTGTATACAGTTAGAGGAGAAGAGGGAGAGCTTGACTCAGAATGAGAGGGGATTTCCTCAACAACATACAGTTGAGGATATTAATATCAAGTTTCATATGACCATAGTTGACTAGCACAATAATTTAATAATTTTTCACTCAGTGTTTCATTATATGGCCTGCAGCAGACACATTAAATAAAAAAAATTAAAAAAAATATCTACAAGCACATGGTGATCTCAAATGCACATTCTTTGGGCTAACCTAATCTAAAAGTTAATAGTTAAAAAATGATTTGCTTAAGCCTATTTAAGGACATAATAGTTTGTCATGCAAATTGAACACTGCTGTTGAAGAGCAGCGCTGTAGGCTGACTGCGCCCCTGGTGGCCGCAGCGCGCATCGCTCTCAAAAAGCCGGAACCGGATGTGAGGTTTGAAATATAGCTCCAGCCAGCACCGCGTTAGGTAAGAAATGTGTGTACTGTGTCAACAAGATTAACGCCTTCCTCCACTTTTACAGAGAAATATACACAGCTTTAAATGAACTACCGCGCTTCCTAAGAG
This sequence comes from Myripristis jacobus, assembly GCA_900302555.1. Taxonomy (NCBI): domain Eukaryota; kingdom Metazoa; phylum Chordata; class Actinopteri; order Holocentriformes; family Holocentridae; genus Myripristis; species Myripristis jacobus. Next base: position 27,654 of record OMLB01006235.1, read on the forward strand.
CTCAGCCCTTTGTACAACTGTCGAGAGAAGTGTTTGTTTTCAGCCGCGCAGGTAAAACCACCATGTTAGCATTTGCTAGCTTAGCTGCCGTTACCATCAAACAAAATGGCCAGCAGTGTGAGTAGTTTCTAGCTAGCCATGCGACTTAGCTTGCGCTGCTTATTACCTAACAGTTCAGGTCGTGCGTACATTTGTCTCTTTATTTGTGCACGGTTATCTCACTTAGCGTGCTAATAGTCTGCGTCTAGCTCCATTTAATCCCATTCAGATGGATTGACGATGAGATTAACCATATCGTTAGCGGTAGCTTAACTGTTGAATCTTTTTACTCAGCTGACGTTATCTGTCCAAATCATGAGATTATAACACATTCTGATTGAGAGAACAACCACTCCGTCTCCCCAACTTACTAGAAGAATTCACCACTTTACATGTGTTAAATAATATCATCAGTTTTAAATTTTGTTGCTAATTGTGTTTTCTTCATGCCGGTAGCCAACCATTTTCTCCCGCCTCCTGTTTTCTCCTCTGCAGATGTCTGGTTGACCCAGAGATGTCCAGTGATAACGTGAAGTTGTTTGTGGGGAACCTTCCTTTAGATGCAACTCATGACGAGCTCAACAAGCTCTTTGCTCCATACGGGGAGGTACACACCTGCTCCTTGCTTAGGCAGTATGCCTTCATCACCCTCAAAGGAGAGGGAGCAGCTGACAGGTAGTGTACCTCACTGTTCTCACATGGCTCAAGTCCCGCGTGTGTCACATTCTTACGGTCTGTAATGGACAGAAGAAGAAAACTAATATACACCATAGTGTGTGGCAAACTGCAAGTTAATCAGCTTCTTTGATTGTTTTACAACTCAGAATTGATTTTTCTTTTTCTTTTTTTTCTTTTCTTTTCTTTTTTTCTTTCTTTTTTTTTTTTTAGAATAGAGGATGATTTCTAAAACCTGCAGAAGTTGTTTTCCCAGCAATAGCCAAAGGTTTGCAGTGTTTGCCTGGTGTATATGCTTGCTTTCATTAAAAGCGTGCACATCCGTAGTTGACCATACCAACAAAGCATAAAAAACAATGAAGGAAAAAATGTGCACACCCTGCCCAGTGTCCCCAGGTTGGATCTGTTACCACACATGTTGTGTTTTTGTAAGCTTTAGCTCTTCATTAGAAAAAAGTGTGATGATGGTGTTAATATCCTCCCTTGTACATTACAAATTACATTACTGTATTTTTTTCTTGCTGAAATCTAATGTACATATACACGTGCAGTATTATTACTAGTAGCTACATGTGGTGATGGTGGTTCTGGTTCTTTCTCTGACAGGGCCATTAGGCATCTAGATGGCAAAGAATACAGAGGGAGGCCCCTGGTGGTAGAGGAGTCCCGTGCTCGCCCACCAAACTCTACCAAAGTGTTTGTGGGGAACCTCAGCTCAACATGCTCCGCAGATGACCTGCATGGGCTGTTCCAGACCTTTGGAAGAGTTCTTGACTGTGACAAAGTCAAAGGTCAGTTTTATGGCCCATCACCAACACCAGTTATTTGTAATGTGTGTATAGTGCACAAAAATATTGTTGGCAGTTTGATGTAAAAATTGTGCCAGCTTTTTAATAATTTAGAAATGCTGTGCTGGAGTGGGTATGTGTGATTCCAGTGTTGGATACTAACTATAATCCTTGGAGATAGATATCGCACAATTGAAAAACCTGAACAGTGAATTTTTTAGGGGAGCACAATGACTAGACAATTTCACAGTTTTTCAGGTTTCTTAAATAAAAAATTTTGGAAGTTATTTAAGGCCATAAGTAACAGTTAAAAAAAAAAAAAACATTGAAAGGACACACCTAAGTAAGGCTGCCTCATGAAAGTCGAGGAGTTGAATTGTTAGTCGTAGACCTCTACAGTGAACTCAGACGGTGGAGTTGAGTTTTTTTTTTAGATAGTTACTGTGTATTGCAGACAATAAAACAAGACACAAATTAAAAATGCGCAGGGCAAATACTGCAATAAGGAATGGGAAAATGTTAAGTGTTATTTCCATTTAGAAGTGGTAGATGTGCAATTAATTTGATTAATTATCCTAACTGGAGAATTTCAGAGGACAGTAGTGACATATGCAATAGTCGATTTGTTGTATTGAAAGGCACGCTCTCAGTTGACTGTAAACTGTGAGTCGGGTACAGCCCTACGCTTATGTCAAAATGACGGTCATCATTGCGTGATACTAAAACCATGCCTCATCCTTTCCTGTATACCCTACAGCGAGATTATGCTCGAATGCTGGCTATGCATTTGTGCATATGGAGAGGAAGGAGGATGCTCTGCAAGCCATCGACGCCCTCAACGGGACTATCTTCAAGGGGCGCCAGCTGTCTGTGGAGCTATCCAAGGCCCAGCCCTTGATCAACCAGATTATGAGCTCTGGAGGCGCAACCAACCCCACTGGTGGGGCTATGGCAGCAGGTGGAGGAGACGGACCACTACATGTTTATTGTTTGTTATAATTTAATGCCAAAAAACATGTTCATACAGAATGTTTGTGTTTTCCCCTTCTGCTCACAGGTGCAGCTAGAGAGGGCCTCCTCCCAAGACCTCACCCGTCACTAGAGCATCATCAGAGCCAAGCAGCTGTGCTTGCAGCAGCTGCAGCAGCTGCCGCTGGACTGCCCATACAAGTCAGTTCATGTTAGATCTGTGCTTCTATTGTCATGAAAAAACTCAGACACATGGATTTTGAAAATTCTATTTTGGTTGTAAACGCAGTTGTTGAAGATGCAAATCGGCAAGTTTCTACAATGTCAGGGAGATTTCTTTCTTTTTTTCCTAACTTGATCCTTTTTAATGGCTTTTTCTCATGGGGCTCTATCTATGGAAATTGTGAAAATTGTTTGGATGAATTAGACTTCAGTGTATTCTGAAAGCTTTTAATGCAGATATTTCCCTATTTCTATTATCTTGTCAACATTTCCTTGCAGGTTCAGCAGAGTGTCCATAACTCCTTCTACAACACCACATCCTTTGACCCCACCTACGCTGCTCTGAAGGGCATCACGACAGCCAAAGGTGCAGATGGGGTGAACCCTGCCATATATGGGGCACTTGCCAGTCAGGTGTATGGTTCCGTTGCCGACCAGGTGTACGAAGATGTGTCCAATCACAATTCTGCAGCCACCGCCGCCGCCGCCGCCCCCGCCGTCGAAGTACCAGAAACAGATCCTCAAGTGATGGCAGATCCCACAGTGTTGTTTGAGGCAGCAAGAGCCAAGTTCTTCCAGCAGGGACAGAAGGTGTATTAACTTTGTGTTAAACAAAAAATGTATTATGATGTACACATGTATTTTTTGTTAACTGTCATATGATAGTAATGGAATGATGTTGTTAATTTCATTACTGTGCCATTATTGCTATGGTTGAACTTAGAGCTGCAACTAATGATGATTCCATTTTTGATTAATCTGTTGATTGTTTTCTTGGAAAATTGATTAGTTGGTTGGTTCATAAAACGTCAGAAATTGGTGAAAAATGTTGCAGTTCTCCACAGCCCAAGGTGACATCCTCAAATGTTTTGTTTTGTCCCAACCAACAGTCCACAATCCAAAGATATTTACTTTACTGCCCTAGAGGAAAATATTCACATTTGAGAAGTTGGAATCAGAGAATTTGGAAATTGTCCCCTTAAAATGACTCCAAATGATGCATTGATTATCAAAATAGTTAGCAATTTATTTAATAGTTGGCAAGTAATTGATTGTTTGACTAATTGTTGCAGCTCTAGCTTAATTATTTCTGCAAAAAAAATCTGGAAGTACACATAAAAATGTTCAACAAATCTAAATGAATTCAATTGATTTGAAGGTTCTGGCCGAGCAGCAAGCAGGCAGGAAGCAAACTGGATCAGCTACTGAGCGAGACCGCAGCCCGATCCGAGGAAACCGAGCCCCCCTTCTCCCCGACCCTGTCCCAGGTTCTTTTGCTCAGATACGACCCAAACGTCGAGCCCTGCTGCCCACGCCACCGGGAGGGCCTGAAGAACCCACAGCCACCACCACAGCTGCTGCTGCTGCTGCTGCCGCTGCCGCTACTGCTGTTGCTACTGAGGGAACAGATCCTATTGCTAGGTACACAGAGCAAATTTTAATATGACAATTCTTGGAACGAGGCAGAAATTTTGTGGCGTGCATGTCAACAATATGCAAAAATAAGTTGCACAACAAACAAGCATGGTAGAGGAAAGAATAGATAGTTTTGCACATATGAAGCCTATTTCCTCTTAGCAAGAGTTTACAAATGCATGTGCCACGTATAATTTGGGGACAGGTTCAAGTTCATCTATTTTCATCACAAATATGGCTCAAAGGACTTAAGCTAAAATTAACTTCTCTATAATGAGTCAGATGAAACAAAGACAGGAGAAAACGGAAACAAATACACAACACACAGCATGCCAGCTATTTTACATCCTCTATCCTACCCAGAATCAAATGCCTTAGACCTTCTGCACTGTACGATTTCAAAAATCCCAAGAAAACCTTATTTGGGGGGGAAAAGTGGAGCAAACCTTGGCTGAGCCATAGGTAGAGGGGGCATTTCCTTCACCAGGGCAGCTTAGCATGCAATATGTGCAAGGAAAAACAACTAAATGAACATACAAGTTTATTTGCATCTCCATTAGCTGTGCAAAATGCAACAGCTACTCTTTCTTGAGTCCACACAGACATTTTCTGTACAGTACGTATGACGCAGGTGAAGAAACTTTTACCTTTGGAATCTGTTGTACTTCTGTGCTTTGTATTTTTTTTGCTGTCCTGTCCCCTCATCTCTTCTCTTCCAACCTCCATTCCAGGTGTTATGCAGAATACTACCAGCAGATGCAGAACTACCAACAGTATCATCAGTACCATCAACAGTACCAGTACCTCCAGTATGCTTATACCAATCCCCCTCCTCCTCCTCCACCACCTCCTCCACCTCCACCGGCCACTACCCAGGCCGCAGGCTACACGCAAGCCTCCACCACAGCCACTGCACCCCCGGGGACATACACCGCGCCCACAGCTTATACCCCACCGGTAACATACGCTTCATCAGGAGCCTATTCTGCAGGAGGAAACTATGATTCATCTGGGAATTATGACGCCTCATCAGGGGGCTACGACACGTCAACGAGCTACGATGCATCGGGCAACTACGGGGCATCAGGAGCGTATGATGCAACAGGAGCTTACGCAGCAACGGGAGCCTACACGGCATCGGGAAACTACTCCACGTCCACACCGTATGAGCAGACACCCGCACACGGGCAATCCCAGCCCCAGCGCCATGAATACCCTTACCTCCACACTCCAGAACCCCCTTATCGATAGTCCTACCCCCCCACACACCCCTTCCACATTGCAGACGTGTGTGCGTGTGTTTGCATATGTATTTACATAAGGGACAGATTAAAGAGAGAGAAAATCAGGGAGGGAGCAAGGTTGTGATCTGAATGTGCTTTTAAAGTGAAAGTATCTCCCCTTTTCTCCATCTTGGCTATCATACCATAGTCTTTACCTAGCTTGCCTGTCAGGTGATTCAGTGGCAAGGTGGATATTGATAATATTGTTCAAAAAGTTCTCTGGGCACAAGAGTGATTTAATGAGGCTGTTGATGAAGGAGAAATTAGCAGGGTTCACAAGGTAGACTCAAATACCACTTATGTCAAATTTTGTAGTGGCTCATGTACTTTCTCCTTTTAATGTCAAAGAAGCTAACATGTTGCTTGGAAACAGACTAAACACAGTGACCTATTAGCTTGACTGAAATCCATTCAGTTGCATTGAACGTATGCTGTAACCTGGTTGTTTTCCCAGATGTGTTGTGTTGCACATTTCGGACAGTCCAACTCCTGCCAGTCAAGTTAAGGACAGAAGTGACATTTTCTGAGCCACATTTTATTTTGTTTGTTTTGCTTTGTATGGGTGGTTGTCAACACCAGAGCAGTGCCTTTAAGATTATGAAGGACCATCATCCATTAAAGATTGAGAATGAAAGACTGAGAGTTCCTTAGAGGCAGGCCAGCGTGACTGTGCAGTGCACAGCTGCAGAGCTTGTTCCAGGCAGTCATGGTTTCACTCAGCTGCTAGGACAAGTGTTCATCAAGCACCTGAGAGTAGCAGTGCTGGAGTAGTCTTTTAATTCCTCTGCCCTCCATGGTTTTGGATCTGAAATGGCACAGGCAGTTCTTTCATTGATCAGCATAACTCTTGTTTGGATGGATACCATATTTATCAGTGTATTGTTCAGATGTGTTGCTGCCCAAATTAAAAGTGTAGCACCGGATCATTCTTTCTGGTTCTTTGTTTTTCACTTGGCCAGCTGATAGCAAGGATTGTCTGAGAACGTACACAGTTGTGTTGCAAAGGCATGAAGAGACTCCAGCCTGAATTAACTGACCTCAGCCAATGAAGTCCTGTATTTTGGCATACACAGGCTAGGCAACTTGCAAGGTTGTGGCAAACTTGGTGGGGATACTACTCGTCTGCCGTAATGCTTACAGTGTTTCATAGTTACCGGTTCTGTATTGTTTTACATTCTGCGACTTAGCCAAGTATATTGAGCAAATCAGGCTCACAAAATACAAAATAGATATTAAAACTCGGTCCACTGTCCATGTTAGAGTATGTGGTTTGGATTGGCTTGTAGAGCAGGTAGCCACTGTGTACATTGCTTGTGTTTTTCTGATTTAGTGCAGCCTCTCTGTGCATCTTTAGGTCTAGACTAAACAAATCAAAATGAGACAAACTGAATTCCCGTTCTCAGGAGCGAATTCTCAGGCCAGAGCTACTGGTACAAAGCGGTGTGTATTTCTACAATGGATTTAGATTATAATTGAATTTCAGTTTAGACGAATTTTTTACTCTTTCATATAACTTTGTTTTGTGTCAACTTGTTATCAGAGCCACCCATGTGGAAAAGCAGGCTAGCTGTGTATATCCTCATCTTTTTTAGATTATTCCCAACAATCAGTTGATCCCAGTTTTATACAAGGATGCTGACTGCAAAAGAGGAGATGTTTTTTGTCATACTTGTATATACATTTTTGAAATCTCGAGCGCTGGAGAAATTACAGTAATTGGTACTTGGCTAATGATGTCAAAAGATGCATTATAAATAGTGAAATTTTCAGCTGGGTTATTCTGTTTCGCTTTTGCTGATAAAGGGAAATTACTTACATTTTGAAATCATGAGATCATCGTTCCAGCATAGCAACGTTTAGCATTGATAGCTGTTAGCTTTTGTTCCCGTCGCCTCAGTTATTATCACACCTCTGTTCTCATGGAAACCATCAGTGATTCAGAGGGAATGTTGAGACATTTTTTTTTTTTTTTTTACCACATTGCAAATTGCAGAAAAGTACGATTATTTTTGTGTTTTTCATGTAAATACTTGAAACTTTATTTGAAGCTGGAGAAGTAACAGCAGCCAACTTTTGGTGCGGAAAGAATACTGACTGATAATGTTAAGATAACTGATTGTACTGTGTAGGGATAGTGAGTAGACAGTTGAAGTTGTTCAGGTCTGTTAAAACAGCGGCGGCCTGTATGAATGGCTGCAGCTGTGGTGTGTGAACAGAACAGGATTAGCCTCAGTGGTCATGCTCAGTGCTCATGCTTGTGTCAAACTGCCATTGAAACAAAGTACATGAAGCCAGTGAGTGAATGACTGCACACTATATAATCAAACACCGCACTGGATCTGAGGCTCAGATTTGCTTTGAGTTTATCACCCAGGTTGGGTATAAACATTCAGCTTTGATTCAACCCATTAAAATCTGGAGACTCCCTACCCAGTGATCGTGAAATCACCTGCATCCATTTGAATTGAAAGTAGGCAGTCTCAGCCCTGACATGTGTCTGAATTGAACTGTTGAATATCTAAGTGTTTCTGATGTGTAGGGTCATTGGCTTTTCTGGAACCATAAATGGATTTGAGGTGGTAGTCTCAGCGCCATACTTGGATATAAAGGTTGTCTAGGTGTAGCGTAAAGGCGATGGATATTCGTGAGCAGCAGCGGGAAGGGCCGGTAAACCTCTCTTTTTCTCCTGTCCCCCCTTCTGATCTCACCAGAAATACACTCTCCATCATAACACATCACTAGGACTGCTTGGCATAATTCTCTACATTCATATCCCACATGTAGGCACCTCCTTCACCTCTCCACTAATCTAGATTTATTTTATCTGGGTTGTTGCATATTTCACATGTGAACCAGGCTACACGTGGAAATGATAATGCACACCTTACCTTATTCCACATGTGTTTCATGTGACCCACGAGCTGTTCATGATTACTCTCGCACACGCACACATACACAAAAGTTATTCATCGTAATTATTATTCGCCACCTGAATTGGTAGTGTTGTTAGGTTTTTGTTATACATAGCCTCTCCATTTCCACATGTAATTCCTCCTGCTCCATGTGAACTGTTAGATGCATGCCTTGTTGTTCCTGCTGCTCCAGCCACCTTCTTCCTCTTGCTGATTATTGCAGCTAGAGTGGGAGGGAGCCTAACTGAGCCCTAGCCCTGGACGTACGCCACACGCACCTGTAGCGTGGGATGGGGAAAACAGCAGCGTTAGGCCTGAAACTGCTGTGGACGATGGGGTGTCCCCCCACTAAGGTAAACACTCAGACCACACACTCCTGCCCCTTCCTGAAACAACATACGTACACACACACAGCCATGTCCATTCTTCTTTTGTTCCCCAGTTGTCTTCAGGGATGTGTTTCTTTTTTCAGGATTTCAGATTTTTGGACATATATCTCTTGTTGACGTCTAATGGGAGATTACGTTTTTTTTCCCCTGATTTTTATTTTCCTGGCGACATCCCTATTTTCCCTCAAACGCACACATGCATCTGCTCATACATTCCTGCTCCCGACTCACCCACCCACCCACTCACACACCTGATCTTTTGAGTGCACGTATGTCTCATTTAGCCTAAATCTCATCCCTCACTGCCACCGAAGCAGGCAGGTTGTCGTCAGCACAGCCTGCATCTCACAGCCTGTCTCTCAAGAGTACCAGGCGATCACAGCCAGAGCTGGACACGGGACATGTAGATAGGATGGGTTGTTTTAGTTTTTGTACTGTGGCCCTGGGGCCACTTTGGGGTTAAGTGCCTTGCTTAAGAGCACAGTGGTAGGCCCTCCATTTCAGTTGAATAACCTGGCTCAGGATAGGTTGCTGGTTCAACGCTCTACCCCTCTGCCCCCAGAAATGATTTTCAATGCCACATTCAACTTGTATGAATGACAATGAACACGGATCTTATCATTTTGTTTTAAATTACATTTTGTCCTATGTTCTTTGAAATGTTTAATTATCAATAAATTACCATGAATAGAACAGTAGCTTTCCTGTGTCAATCTTTTGCCATGTTTTAAAAAGCAACTTTCAGACTCTTGAGCACTCTAAGAATATACCTAATCTTGAAACACCGGTAAAACAAAATGGTCAAGTAAATGTCACCAGGACTTGAGAGGTGATGATGTTGAATATGGTCTTAATTGTTTGAAAGTACGTATTGGGAAGTCGCCAAAGAACTGTGTGGGAGCTTAGCATCAGATGACGTTTTATTCCATTTTCTTCCAAAAACATCAACCTCTGCTTTTCAAATAAAAATCAATAATTTCATAACAATGCAAACCCATTGTTGATAATAATTCTATCACTTTGATGTACAAAAAAGGAAATCAGTAATTGAAGGTATGGACCCTCACTCCCTGCTAACAACAAGACTTGTTCATGGACACTGTTATGTTTCATGCCCGCAACAACAATGAACAGTTTACAGATGGACGTTAGGGTACTTGATGAGAGGAGTCAACGCAGTATACACAGTATTGAGGGTATACTGAGCTCACATGATGACTGGGCTTACTATGTACATAAATGGACCAAGACTGAAGGGCGGGAATGTGAAACTGCATGAGCATCATGCACCTTTCACCGGCTGAACAACATGGAAATACAGTTTCTTCAACTGGTAACATGTAGGTCTGGTTTCCAGTAGCCAGATTAATCCAAGAGCTAGATTCAGTGATTACTCTAAGGGTCTGTAGAGCAGGGAGTATTGTCACACTGAGTCTGTGGATACGTGTCTTCGGAGTATCCCGTTAAGACAAGTCCAACACTACAAAGACCCTATCATTTGAATTATTAAGTACAACTTAATAATTTACCTCATCTCCTGTAGCTTGCTGAAAGGTAGACTTAAGATGAAAAACATTTTGTATGTAGAGTATGTACACTGGAAGTCAGATTTAGAGCTGATAAATATCTAGAAATCCTTTCTTATGTTGTACCCTTGACCTGTCTGGTGAAAGTGGGGAACCAAAAAAACAAAAGTTGCTCTTGCACTAACGCGTAAAGGAGCAGGTTTCCTCAAACCTCTAAGACTGAGAAAGTAGACTGTCTCAGAAACCAGTAGAGGTGTAAGTGTTGTAGCCTCCTTGCTTTCCTGATAACTTATCATTATTTCCCCTACACTGACCTTTCGTCAAGAATGTTAAGAAAAAGTAACAAGGAGGGATGCATTAGTAATAATCCGACTATAGCCTACATGCCACAAGAAAATAAATGGAAGTGCACAAAGACATTACAGACATGGGGATACTAAACTTTATCAGGGACCTTTTACCCATCTGTACATTGTTTTTGAACAGGGGCGCCCAAACTGGCACTGATGCCATAATCCCTTGCCCAGGTCTGTAGGCTACACCTGTCTCCTGTACACTTATCTGTTCCTGGCTTTACTGACCCAGGCACAGTTTTCCAGAAATTGCCTCAAAGCAGAGATCATCTTTGTTTATTTGCCCAAAATGGTACAAAGATGATCTCAGCGCGAATGAGCTTCTGAAAATCCAAGCCAGGAAACCAGTCCATAGTTAAAAGGATGACAGAGAACAATACAGTCCAGTTGATGGCAACAGACAAGACAAGACTGGGCAAACACTTGTTTAACACCACACGATGTGAACCAGACCAAACATGTATTACAGTACTTTGACTTTCAATCAAAACCTCCCAAGATGCTGCTGGCAGAGTACGAAAAAGGAGCAAGCATTCAAACACACGTATTGAAAATAGCAACGCTTTAATAAAGAGAGCGGTTTTACAAGACTGCAATGTCTAGCTAGCTAGGTGATGATTGGCATTGACATTCATGGTGTTTTGCAAAGATGCAGCCGTGATAACTGTGTTTGAAGTTTGATGGGGGAACTTATAAGTTGCATTTCTGCATGCGAGGCAGCCTTCAAACAGTTACTGAGCCTACATCTTGCAAAACAGTTGATTATGAATGTCAACGGACGTTCATGTCAAGAGGTAAGTAAAAAATCTCATGGAGAAATTTCCTTAACATTTTCCAAACACACCGGTAAGTGAGAGTTCACACAATGGTCATGCTTTTACCGGGCACACAAGCCAATAAAAAGACGACACTTAATCATGCAAAAAATGACAGTTTCTTTGTCTGTTTAAAAAAAAAAAAGAAAGGAAAAAATGAAAAGAAATTCCTTTCGAGTTCTGATATCATCCATCCATAGTGACCTTGAATAAGAAGAAGCTGCGCTTTGATGATGACTTTGGTGCAAAAAAATGTTCCTGTTTCGAAGAGGACAGACCCTGTCCTGTC
>OMLB01006238.1:1438-14873 GCA_900302555.1 Myripristis jacobus
TAATACATTTCCATATATGGGAACTAGTCGTTATATTTTCCAATATATTGCAATATCTGAAATGTGCAATTACTTATGTATTATTCCATATATTAAAATATATTGATGCAACATATATAAATATATTGCATTATATGTTTCACCAATATATTATTGCATGTATTGCTAAGACACTTTCAAATACATAACATATTTAAATATATTGTAATTCCATGTATTAAATGTAATATATTGTAATATATTGTAATATATTTCATGTACTATATTGGTAAATATATTTTCTTTCTGTAAGGGTTGAGTCTTCTTGGGTTTGCCTCTATCAGCTTTGCACACTGGCTGGATTGGGCCAGTTTCTCCTGCTCTTCCCTGCAGATCCCCTGCAGACCGGATGGGAAGCCTCGGTGAACCACCATCCTCAGGTCGCCCACAGATTTTCGGTTGTGTCACAGTCTGGGTTTTGTGTGGTCCACATAAAGCCAAGGACATTCAGATTCTTGGTCCACTCGTGCGCTGGCTGTGGGATCTGAAAGGTAAATCTTCACCCCAGTCTGAGGGCGCAGTTTCTCTGACACAGGTTTTCTGCAATTACTGCCATGTATTTGGCTGTGTTCATTGTTCCCTCAGTCTTGACCAATCTCTCAGTCATGCTGCTTAGAAGTATTGCCATTGTGTGATGCTGCCAACACCATGCTTCACTGTTGGGATGCTATTAGCCCAGTGAATTAATGATGATGGTAGGTATTCACTAGACGTAATGCTTGGCATTTAGACAAATAGTTCAGTGCAGATCAAAGATTGTTCTTGCTCATGTTCTGCTGTCCTTTCTGTCTTGTTTAGCGAAGTCCGGATGGGCTTTATGCATTTTACTCAGGAGTGGCACAGTAAAGGCATACGTGTTGGAGTACTGCTTACCACAGATTGTGTCAGAGTAAATCAGCACTAAATCCCATACGGCAGAAAACTTCTAGGTAACTTTAAAGCATGTTGCACTTCTGGCCACTTCCAATCAGTGATGGCAGCAGGTATTTTTACCACTGTCAACCGCAAAGCACCCTCAGCTACATCACTGACCAAGTCACACTTTCCCAGGTAGAAAACAACTAATAACTAATAAAATAACTAATGAAGAGTTTAGATTCAAAAGAAGCATCTAGTAATATGACACCATACTAAATACTGAAAGCATAACAGTGTTTTCTTTGTGGGCTTGAGTTTTTTTTGCCTTTTGTAGTTGAAATGTGTTGTGAAGCTAATTGCTCACTAGCACTGTCCTGTACCTCTTCACTATTGAAAATGCAGGGGAGTTGTTCCAAAAAGAAACAAGAAAGAAAGTGAGTTTTGAAACCCAGAGATTTCAGCACTGTTATTGGGCCATTAATATTAATCAACAATCCCCTTGATGTTTATGGCCATTTTGTGCTTTGAGACTATAAAAACAGTACTTATTGCCCCTTTAAGGCTAGGAAAAGGAGGATAAGGCATTGAGGGGCTGCAATGCCACAACTCCAGTAATTCAAAATAAAAACTCCAGCAAAACAGCAGTCAAGGGCATATTCACACCATGAGCTGCAGAAATATGTAATGTCCCTAGCAGACTGGCACTGTCCTTCCCTGCCTCCACTCATCTGTCTCTCCCCACCAAGCCGTTTAATGGCGAAAGGATGTATTAAGCAGACAAAGCCCTTTGAGGCACTTGGATAAGCTTTCCTGCTACCTCATGTTATCTTTAATATGGCTGTAGTGCAATTAAAGGAATGGCCTGTCTGTCCTAACTGGCATGCACAGTGGGTTCCAAAATATACTGCTTTCCATAATAAGATAGGCATATTTTGACTGCAGAGAGGACACAGAAGCCATGGTTTGCTATTTTAGCCTGCTGCTCTTCTGTTAAAGCTGACAGGTTGCTAACCTAACCTTCAGCATTCAGCAAGATGAGGGCTAAAAAAAAAAATGCACTGCAAGAAATGTCCATCTTAACAAGTCCTCTAGTCACAAATTAAAGTCTAATAAGACGAGTGAAAAAAATTCTGCCAGTTGTAGGTAAGATAAACCATTTGTTGCAATTTCAGTGCAGTTTCAGGAATTTAACCAGAAAGAGGATTTTAGTGTCTTGAAGTTAGGCAGCATAAGGCAAATAACCACTCCAGTGTCCAAAAATAACACTTGATTTGATTTGACCCATCTGCCATCCGCCCTTCCTCCTTGTGCAGACTTCAGATTAACCCTCCTGTTATGTTCAAATTTACTAACATCTTTTATGTTTGGTGTCAGTGTGACCCCAGCAGTTTTAACCTCCACAAAATTATATAACTAAAATTGTTATCAAAGTTTATGTGTCAAGTACTTTATGTTTCTTTGTTGACGACCTAAATAGCCCTTTAAATAAAACATAACTCCCCCCACCCCCACTTACACATCCAGTATTCCTATTATGCGACAATGGAAAAATATGCAAATCACCATAAAATCTCACTGATTGACCTAAAATTGGAAATAAATATTAATTTTTGGTGTTTTAATGGCTTTATATTATTTCTAAGTACAGATTTTTTTTATTTATAACCAATGCGTTACAAAGTGTCATCATGTGAATTTCATCTTTACCCGGTAGTGCCCATTACATTAGGAACACTCGTTAAATATGAAGCAAAAAAAAAAGAAGTTAATCATTTATTTAGAGACGTTAAACATTGAATGGTTTCAAAAAACCCAAGCATAATAGGAGGGTTAAGGGATTAAAAACACTGTTGTGATACGTTACAAACAAATGTTATCCATGACAAAATATGTTCCCCTCGAAACAGAATTTAGAATATATTTCAGTACATTCCATCACTCCATAGTTTATGTAGAAAAAAGGATAAAGCACATATACAGTATACATACATACATACATACATACATGTACATGATTTTTTTTTTTTTTTTTGCAAATGCATCTGTTCACTTCATACTTCATGCTGAAACAAAATGTAGCCGACATATCACCATGCCCAATCTGGTGTAATGTAGCATACACACACACATAAACACATGTACATATGCATGCACACACATGCAGGCTTGCACACGGACGCACATACAGTTGCATGCAAGCACGCACAGCATCAAACAGTTTCTATCTGACAGCTGCATGCTTGTCGATTAAGGAGACGTTCAGGTTTTTAGAGTCTGAAAGCCCATCAAACGTTCAGGAAATAGTGGGGAGAAAATCCTCCTGAGGGCTCAGAGAGAGGGGGCCTTGTTTTTGTGCAGAGCAGAGACTATCATAATAGTGGATTTATCCTGTTAGCTCCATGTGGGCAATTCAAAGCAGAGCTGGAGCATAAAAAAGAAGAAAAAGATGGCTTGCATATGCTAATCTATTCTGAGCAAGCTTGTTGATCAAATATGAATACATGTAAATAGTGGAAATTGCTGTGTCTTAAGTTGAAGGGTTTTTTTTTCTCCTCTTGTTAATTTAATGTAAAGGCACCAAATGGAGCGCCAATATCCAGAAGTTCTCCTTTCAGTGATGATACTCGGTGGTTTGCTAACACCTTGGATCAAGACAGCTTTGGATATTGACACAGAAAACGAGGTGAGAAAACAATAAGAAGAAGCCTCAGTGATGCCGAGCCATTGGACACGTGTTGCACATAATGCACGAGCATCTCGGCTCAAATCAAATCCAGAGATTCCAGCAATACAGTGGATGGAAACACATCCATCCGGTATTATTTATATTCATGTGTGGTTGGTGACATTTTTAACAATTAGGAATGTTCTGTGGAAAGGATTTGTGTGCAGTTGAGCCAGTGAAAGCATCCACTTTGCTGGCATTGTTACTATGTACTGTATGTGTGTAGGATTGTATTTTCTTTGCATCGCTGTTCTGAGGCCCAAATCACATTTTGGTGTTTGGAATTAGCTTTGCTGGAAAATCCTGCCAGCCAGAGAGGAAGACGTATTAACAGGACACGCTAGAGCCACCTTAGCACAACAAATGAGGACAGAGAGGGAACATGGTGTGTGTGTGTGTGTGTCCATAATTGTTTGTGTGTTTATATCAACAAAACATCCAACCCATATGATTTTATAGGTCATTTGTTCCAACCCTCTAATACGACCCACAGGAGCATCTTATAGGACTTCAGACAAGTTACATGTCAGATCAGTGTTGCTGGGTTGGTGATTTCATACTTAAACTTAAGTTTAAGTATGAAAGAAACCTATATTTATAATTATTAAAATGATGATAATTACATGGCAGGTCACCAATGCTGCATCGACCTCAGATTTGATGTGTTCAACTGCCTGTGAAAGGTTTTCACAAGCATTTAAGGCGCATGCAATTTCTGTCAGTTTCTGGAATATGTCTATTGTGTTTACTATTTGTCAGCAAATCACAAATATCCCTGGATTTGCTCCCAAAAATCTGCTCACTTTAACCTACAGTTGGTCTAAAACCATAGTGGAGAAGTAGCTCACTTACTGCACAGAATTTAGTAACCTGTCATCCTGCCAGATTACAGATTTTATCCATGAGGGAAGTCAAAACAAAACCAGTTCCAGTGCCTGTAACTTTAGCTAAGCACGATTGACTTCTCTTGTCTGTTTCCTATAATTTACCTTCTCTGCTGGTCATACCAGTTAAAAACACATGAAGAAACAGCTGAATATATGAACATCAATCCAGGCTGCGGTTTGCCCCGAGTTCATTTTGTTTTGCTAGACTTTCCAAGCATGAGTAACTGCTGCTTTCAGATGTCAACATCTGTCTCCTTATACCCATAAAGCCTTGCGTTTTGGGGTCATTTTCCATAGCTGGTTCAGATTACTTTCTCAATCTTAACAAATCGCTCTGCAGTTCTCTTGGACGAGGAGTAGGTCTCGCATTTTTGCAGTTGTTTGGTACTACCTGAATCCGAAAGGCATTCTCACTTGGACAGTTGAATTAAACAAAAGGAGAAAACGTGCCAGAGTTTGAATAAACTGCTGTGACGTGCTTGGTGTGACTGTGCCCTAATTTACCTTGGGAAAGTCATCATTTAATCATCAGCTGTCGAGTGGCCACAGAACCTGGTCTGACCTGGGCACAATAATTATTTCTTAACTTTTCTCATCTTTCTTTATAATGATGAAATGGCAACGTGTCCTCTCGCTGACTAAAAGAAAACATTCTCTGCTGATCAGGAACAATGTTGTATGTCCATTTGTCTTCCTATAAATCCAGTTATTGTTCAAGATAATGTAGTTACCCAGTGCTAGTAACCACTCTGACTGGATGGCAAACGGTTGAAATCCAGCTGGACACAGTGTGTGGGTGCATGCTCGTATGTGTATGTGTGTGTGTATGTGTGTGTCATCTGCATGTTGTTTTGAGTGAGAGCCAGCTTTCCACTGCCAAGGAGAACAGTGGCTCCGCAGCAGCTGGAGCTCTGTCAGGTAGACTTTAGAGACATCGCCTGAGACTACATGGTTCATAGATGGGAAGGTTATTCATCTCGGCACTGCAGCTCAGCCCGGCCATTAATCAGATGTATATTACACTGTCATCTGTTGGGGACACAGGGTTTTGATTTCATCTGCTTTATTAATCCCTTATGAGGGAATAACAGTCTTCCCTCAGGGTCAGTGGAGCAGGTAAGGATGAAATATCTTGCTCAAGGACACCTCAGCAGGTCCAGAGCACACCTAGTATCAAACTGGAGACTTTTGTGTTGTGGCTGTGCTGATTTCAGTCACCACTAGGGCATCCTGCAGCTCAAACACAGGCATCAATAGGCCTAGATAGGCGTAGATCAACTGTTTTCAATAACATTCTTTAGTCATTCTCTTGATATTACGGTAGGGTAGGGTTAGGGTAGCCCTAACCCTTGTAACAAATAGCTAGGGTAACCCTAACACTAGGTAGATATGTTCTTCCAAAAGATCCTGTGCATAGAAAGGGATATTACAGTAGGGCTGCAGTGCATAAAACCCTCATTACAATGAGTTCAGTGGCACTGGTCTACAGAGTCAGATGAGTCATCCTTCACCATATCCTGGACAAATGGTCGACTCCATCAAGAGAACGCTACAGGCAGGAATGCTGGACGCCTGCAGTGAGGAGGGTCTGTTGTGCTGCTTGTCCCTTTAGAGTGAAAGCTCACCGCAAAAGTCTTTCTGTGTCATCACCTTTATCCTGTGATGGGACATTTCTATTCTGATGGGAGTGGTCTCTTCCAGGATGAAGACATCCCTGTCCACAAGACATGAGGGCTGAAATAATTGAATGGTTTGAAGAGGATGAAAATGATGTAAATCGTGATGCTATGGCCTTCACACTCACCACAAATCAACCAAGCTGAACACCTGTGGGAGATTTTGGAACAATGCGTTAGATAGTGCTGTCCACCGTCAACATCAAAACACCAAAGGAGGAAATATGTTTCGAGAAAAGGTGTTCCGTCAGAGTTTCAGAGACTTGAAGAATCTATGCCAATGAGCACTGAACCTGTTCATACACCTTACTGAGACATATACTGGAAGACACTTAAGACATTTAATATCTGTAAATGTTGACAAAAAAAGAAGAAAAAAAAACATGTCAGAACCATGTGCATAAATAAATTATCTATTGACATGCCCTTCAATGAGCTGATGGAACCCAGCCTGTGGTATCTGCAAACATAAACTGAATTAAGACAATGAACTGCAGGAAAAGGCTGCAGGAAATATGAAGCAGAGCTGTAACACTCAAGTCTCTATCACCAGAACACTTTTCTGGCATATTGGACTTGTCTCAGCCTTGTGCCTGGTTTGATTCAGACTTGTCTCAATTTTGGCAACTATTGGATATTGAATGAATTCAGCTCTTTGTCCTGCCTACCAAAAAACTATTCATTGTTATCAATAAATCATTTTATTGGTGGTAGATTGTTTGCTTTGCAAGCCAGACACCCTCAACCAGTGAGTGTAATGGTGAACAAACATCTGTGCATTAATACATGTACATCTTTGCTTATCCTTAAAAGAAGAAAAAATCCATTGAACACTTAAAAACAGCTATTGGCGACGTGATGTGCATTCCTGGGTCCATTTTGCTTGGTGGTGTATTTTTCAAACCTGGCAAGATTACCAAAGCAAACTCACTGTAGAAAGATGAAAAGATGAATGTCAGTATAGGTCAAGTTTTAGTGTCAGTCCCTCAGAATTATAGAGCAAAAGCACAGCTTGTATTTGCAGAGCTTTGCACCAACATTCAACAATGATTCAGGAAAAAGCCATGATACTAATGTTTTAACTGATGGTAGCCTCAGTAGACCAGAGTGCAGTGCAACCATAACACATGTCAGAAACGCAACACACTTTTTTCCACTGGAAAGCTTCTTGTTCCACCAGACAATCACCAGACTATTTCAATATTTAGCCCATTTACCATAATTTATCCACATTTTACATTGCAACACAACATAATCAAAATCCCTTGATTTTCAAATTTGAATTTTTGGTTGAGACTCCCACCTGGTAACGTTCTGCTCCTTCAGCTAACAAAGTCGTCATCACAGAACTCATAATTGGCTGTGTAAAGCAAACGTTTCCCTGGGGATGACTTTCCGGTGGAGGGACTGTTTTAAAGTTTGAAGCATCTGAATGTTCATTTTCAAAAATTGCCATTAAATTCAACATTGGAGGAGAAGAGTGTGCGGGTTCAATGCTGTCTTCTACTCTATTCTGTGTTTACATTTTGTAGATATTATGCTAAGCATGGTATGGCAAAGTAGCGACAGCAAAAAGTTTAAATTACAGCAGGTCATCACAAGCAGTTCTGGAATCTCTTACAGGACTTCCCAGCAAAAAGCTCCTGGCTGTGAGGTCGAATGGCTGGCCAAGGCAGGTTTTCTTTTCAAAGCCAGCGATGGGCTGCTGTTCTCGATTATTTGCCAACATGCTGAAGGTCCGTGTCCAGCCCATGTTGATGTTGATGTTGGTGCGTGTGTGAGTTTCAACCTGCTGTGTCAGGACTGGAGGATGTAAGGCACAAAGACTGGTTTGTGTTTCTGAGGATGGTGTGCTGTGCTGCATACTTCAGCCCTACATTAAAGCTAGCCAGAGGCAGACTGGCCTCATGAATAGCCCATTCTATATAGCCAAACCAGGAAACATTCAAACATGTTTGGCATGCAACATGCCTAAAATGTATAATTATTTTTGTTTGTTGTATTATTTATATCAGAAAGCTGGACACAAAATGCAAATATCCATCATAAATGAATTGAAACACATTCCTTTTTTTTGTTTGTTTGTTTTTAATAAATTAGCAAAAAGAATTTCAACATTTCAGCTTTTTAGGTGATCTTTTTGATATAATCTTTTCATTGGAGTTTTGTTAAAAACATTACAGTATAATTTCTCCATTATAATAGAAAGTTAGAAATGTAAGCATACGCAGACCTTTGGAGCTATAGTTATGAAAAACTATTTATGCTTATATCATCTAACATTGCAGCATATCTACGTATAAGTATATCTAAATGAATGTTTCAGTAAAGCAGAAGAAAACAAAACAAAACATCTGTCACTGGTAATCATCAATCAGGCCAGAAATATTTTAAAAAGAATAACATGTTCTATAAAAGTTGCTTAATTTTCACCTGAGTGAACACTTAATTTCTAACTGAAGATGTTGCATTACGTCAAAATCACCTGTTCCACATTAATGAAAATGCTTCTTTTTTTTTTTTTAATAATGAAATATTCTTGCAGCCTGCTGTTCAGACGGTGAAAGTGACAGAGACAGAATGTCTGTGATGCTGATGTTTAATCAATGCTGAGTAATTAAGACATCCAGCTGTTATTGTGGCTTTACAGCTTTAACAGTCTTCTAGTTTCCAATTAAGCTAATTCATGTCAACTACAACAAACACATGGCTGGGAAACACAAAGCAGACAGTTCTAGCTAGCAGGATACAAACCCTATCAGCATTATAGTGGAACACTTCTGCTGCAAGTCTAACACTTTAATTGGAGGCTGCTATGATTCCTGTCCTGTTATTTTGTGCTGCTTAATGCACTCAATGACACTTTCTGTTTGTCCCTCCCATAGTTGCTGTCCTGTTAACTGATGTTCTTATGTGGCTGGTGTTTTTGTTTTTTGTTTTTTGCTTTTTAACTAGGAAGACTGTTGTCCAAGCAGCATACAAAATGTAAATTTTGCAAAAACAACAAACAACATATACACATTTACACATTCAAACCACGTTCAAAATAGAATTATACCGATAACAGTATTATTCTGCTGTAAATTCTGAAGCTGCTGATAGCAAGTATCTTATGTCAATATTCATTAAACATAAGTGTGACATTTGTTATGTTAAATAAAATTCAGAACACTGGGTGTTTTCCCTATAATGAAATACTTGTCATGGTGGAAATGCCTCTGAAAATGCATTTAGATCATCATGACACAGTAATGATCTCCTCTGAAACTTGGATGACAATGATGAGCATGAGAGAAGAAGCATGTATACCCATTTCACTTGTGTGGATTCTGATCAAAATATCATTTTAGTATTATTTCAGGCCGAGGGCTTCTGAGTGTAGCATTGGTCAGTTCTACAATAAAAATGCAAACAGTCAAACCGCATCATATGAGCTCCACCATATGTGAGGTAGACGACACTGACGGGGCAGATATGATTTCTAAGAGGAGGCAAATTGGACAGACGGGTCAGATTCTGCAGACATATTAGAGGACGAGATGCTCTAAGACATTACATTCCTGCAGACCCATTAGCCTCATGAATTCAGACTGAAAAGACTCTGCAGGCTATGGATCTTGAGAGAAGTTTATTAATCTTTTTTATACAAATTCACAGAAACTAGAAATTGCTTGCCGTCATTATTCTGCAAGGCCATTGAATTCCCGGCCATTCATCTGACCACTAACTGGCCAAACTGAGCACAAATTGTCCCTGTATGCTGATGACCTCCTGGTATATCTATCTATATATCTAATCCTAACTTCTAATTATCTTCCCCCTTAATAATCTATCTATCTATCTATGTATCTGTGTATCTGTAGAAAAATGGAAGCTGGTATGAAATGTTTGTTTAGCATAGTTTTAGGATTATGCAGTTTCACTGTATTCAATATAACTGATTATTTAATAATTAAGTTAATACATTAAACATGCAGTAGTACTGCAGCAGTTCCAGATGCATCCTACATTCACAGGATGCAAATGCGAAACCAATTGGCATTTTTAAAATAGAAGTATGACCAAACAAAGAGCCAGATGGATCAAATGAATGGCTCTCTCTTTAGTCAGCCAAGCCAAAAAGATTCAGAATGCCCATCACAGTGTGGTCGATGGAAGATCCTCACAAGTGCAGTAGCGCAAACACATGTGGGTGGTTGAATGTTTTACTACTTTAGATGTGTTTTCAGCAGCAAGGCCATTTATTGTACAGCTACCATCTACCATCCTGCCCGTTAGCAGGCCAGTGCTCCCGTGGGTGCTGTCTCCCATCTTTCCCAGTCAAAGTTGGGTCAGTGGGTCCAATACACCTCACCAGTAAAGTCCTGTTACTGCAGCACATATGGATGGTAATGAGCAGCAATTAGCAGAGCTGTCTTATCAGCTCCCAGCTAATAGATCTGCACTCTAACCCACCTAGCAGAGTGGGCCCCAGGTTGCTGCAGCTTCTACTTTCACTGCTCTTTCTTTCTTTCTTTCTTTCTTCCTTCCTCCTTTGCTCCCAGTATCACCACAGTATCTGAATGGTATGTTTGACCTTCCAGACTTCTTTCTGTACTTCCTTCCTTCCTGTACTTCCCTCCCTCTCTCCTTCCTTTGTTCCTTCCTTTCTCCTTCCTTCCTTCCTTCCTAACTTCCTTCCTTCCTTCAACTCCTTCCCTCCTGCCCTCATTCCCTCCTTCCCTCTCTCCATCCTTTCTTCATTCCTTCCTTCTGTCCTAACTCCTTTCCTTCCTTCCTTCCCGCCTCCTCTGCTCACTTTATTACTACAGTATGTGAATTGTACTCTGTGGCTGCAGTGCTTTACTGTTCATTGCAGCACCATCATTTACAGCCAGACAGACCAGGGGAGGGTTTAACTGAGGTCATTGTGAAGTCAGACAAGAGAAACGTGAATACAATTTGTATTTATAAACTGCGAAAATCTACATTTTATAAACAGCCTTGCTAATGCTGTTTTTGACAAAGTCATGGCAGAAACTGATTCGATGAGAAAAATGTGCCCTGAATGCTTTAACCACACCTGTCTAGCACGTTATTCTGCTCTGGTGTGTGTCTTTCACAGAGTGTGTTTCATTCTTGTTAACGTACATCTGCTGCCGTGTGTGTGTGTTTCATTCATGATAAGCATCAGCATCGGATGTCTGTTTAATCTACCTGCCAGAGAGCAATCACAAACAGACATCATATAGACCTGACATGAATAATAATGTGGTTCAGAAAGAGCGAGTTCTCTGTGCTTTTGAATAATTTGTCTGACTACAGCCTCTCAGTTCTGGCACTGGGTTCATGTTATTACATATATTTACATTTACATATATTTATTTATCACCTATTATTGTATTGTGTGTACAGTCAATGCAAACACTCTTATCATCTCACTATGATTTGAATCTATAAAGTGTTATTTGTTGCTTGACATTTTGTACTCTTGCTTTGTCAGTATTGCGTCTGATAAACAACAATGATTGTAAATTAACAGAATTGAAATGAGAGAGAATACAGACTGACAGAGAGAGACCCCACCCTAGTAAAGTCTACAGCACAGCACTGCTGCAGTAAGACAAAATGCACTCTCTCTCTCTCCCCCTCTCTCACTCACACACACATGCACACTCACACACACACACACAGAGGGAGAGCAGAGAGACAGAGCAGCGAGAGTGGGAGAAGGTCCCCACCCCTGTCTGTCTACATTGCAGCAGTGCTGCAGTCAGACAAAGGAGAACAAAGGTTTCATAACAGCCTTGAAACCAGTGTAACAGCAACCCCTAGTGGGCCAACACCGAACACCCACACAAGGCATGTTTGCAAGGTAGGAATAATGAGGAGGCATTTTAACATGGGTGACAGTTGGATGTGGCGAGGTGTGGCATTTGCAAAATTTGATCTTCCATCTTCTTGCTTTCATCCATATCATGGAGATTTGTCAGGAGCCTGTTTTGGAATTCATATCTGTAAAACAATCAGGTGAGCATACAGCATCACTGTTTGCATAGTTTGGCGACCCTGCAGCTGATAATTTATCACACTTACCAAATAATAATATCTTGTAAGTCAGCAGTCATTGTTCCCCTTTGTCCTCAGAAATTTAGTCAGTGTGTGTTGGTCTGCAAGGTTTGACTTGGACATATTTCCAAGGGACCTGGATGCTCATTTGAAACAAAAGCAAAACCAAGGTAGGTTAGGGAGTGGCTCACAGGTGTCAGATTCTACTGACTGGAGGTTTCAGTATTGTCAAAATGTCCAAAAATCAATGTATAAACCTGGCTATCGTCACTGTCAAGTCATGCCGGCATAAAGTGACCTGCAAGTGTACCTGAAATAGCATTATTCTACAGGACCATGAGCACAACAATGTACCATTCATAACCACCAGTTGAGCAATATCACACAAGAGGGATTGCTGATAATCAGTTTAAAAACACGACCTTGAGTGTGATATTGCTTCTGTACAACAGTTTTACAAATGGTGGCATTTATCAGTTAAAGGTAGTAAGTCACAAACAAATTATGAGATATTTATCAAATCAGTTTTCAAACAAAATTCCTGATGGCAAGCTAGCTTGTCTGGAGGTTTCCACGGCAATATCCACTCAGTACTTTCACGCCCAGAGTATTGCCTGTGAATCAGCGTTTCCTGACTCTCATCTTAACCAAAGTCCCAACCACAACCAGCAGCACCTTACAGTCAAAAACACAAAAAACACAGAAAGCGGCTGTTGTCCAGGATTCTTTCCTTCCCAGCATCCCCTTCTGACAACCATTCCTAACGTAACTCCAATCTTGTTTTTGGAAACGTGTCCATCTCTGTCGCGGTGTGAGGTTTGCTTCAATACAGGTCATGGCGGTTCATGCAAACAGCAGTTATTACAGAACACAAGAGCACTTACAGTGGAGTGATACAGAACAGTAGAACGTCTGAGTGCTGTGGTACTGAATATCAGCACCTCTTGTCCAATCAGATCACTCAGATGGATCTAATTGCTGTATGATGTGCTCTTTGTCTCCTGAAAGTGTTGTTGATCTGATCCATTTTCCCATTCAGACGCCATTTCCAAAAAAAATCAAAGATAAAAAAAGAAAATATCCGGGATGATAATTTGAATGTGCAAATTTACACACACACACACACACACACACACACACACACACACACACACACACACACGATGATGATGTTATCAGTTCCACACTGAGGACCGGTCGCA
>OMLB01006242.1:1829-22637 GCA_900302555.1 Myripristis jacobus
GGCCAGTCCCCCCCCCCCCACCTCTGGGAGGGAGCGGCAGGCTGGGTTGGGGACACACTAGCAGCCCCTTCCTGCTGCCCCCTCATCTTGGGGCTTTAGCAAAACTGCTCTGGCATGAAGTAGAAGCTGCCGTCTCCATGGTGACAAGTCACTTTAGCTCCACCAGCTTTACCCAGCACGTCCTGGCTGTGAATTGACTCATTTTAAAAAACAAAACATTCAAAGAAATATAGCATTTCATTCCTCTCCCCATTATGTCGGCTGGTGAAAAACAACCCTAATATGGTGCACTGGCTGCTAACATGAATAATGGCTGGAGAATATGCGCTAAATAGCTGTTCTGCTGGTGAAAAGCTAATGGAGGAGTCTTTGGCAGTGTGTGTCTCATTGAGGAGGGATAGAGAGAGGCGGTCCCAGAGGTATGGATGGGGCTGCTGTGATAGTTGTGAACTCTCCCAGTGTTTATGTGTCAGCCAACAGCCTCCGGAAGGAGACTGGAGACATTCTCCACACCGTCTTGCAGACAAGAACTGGTCCCCTCAATTAAATGAGTTAATTTGAAACCATAAGCTTGTTCTTAATTAAGAAGAGCTTAGACATCTCCTGAAATGAAATATCTGAAATGGGTTGTATTGACGACATACTATTCCCTTTGTTCAGATGTTGGGTTCCCCATCCTCTCGCGTTCGTTGAGACTGTCCATATGCAGCCCTCAGTTCATGCAAGACACAGATAAATGCCGAAGAGAGACATAACCTCAGCAAAATATGCAAGCGTATCATTTTGAAGGAAGTTTCAATTTCAAAGTAGATCCATTGTGGACTCCCACCACGTCTTCTCTCACACCGTATTCCCCATCTGCCTGCACTCTGTGCATCCCTGGTGCCAGGGAGAGGAGGATGAGAGAGGAGGAGAGGGAGAGAGGGAGTGAGATTGTGGCATTAAGTAAATAATTTGTATGATAATTCATTACAGCGCAGTCTTTTTCAACTTTAATTGGTCTAAATGAAGAGACATTTCACACCATTTAGATAAAAAAGAAAAAGGAGGCCAGCATAATGAAAAGGGGCCTGCCTATCGGACTTCAGAGGTTTGCTCTAAATGAAAATGTAATTGCAGGCGGAATGGTACAAGAGGAGAGACCCGCGCTGCAGATCCGGGGGTATCTTCAGACAGCCGAGCAAAAGCTAATGACTGAGCAATTTGGAACATTTACTCACCCCAAAGACTCTCATTAAGTCAATCACAGGCTTAGCCGAGACCCACTCGCAGCGTCGGAGCCGGCCCCGCATTTATTCCAACATCAATCAGGAGGGGCCGGCTTCTTCTTCTTTCAGAAGCCATGAAAAACGCCCAAGTAATTTATTCGGGATCTTTGAGAGGATAATGGCCAATTATTTGTTTATAATACTGGTTAAATTTTCATTAGGCAGATTAATGGAATATCATGTACTGTCAACACTGGACTGAGGGGTGGTGTGTCAGAGATAAACGGCCAAACAGATGATGTCGCTCTGTTAGTAAATTGGTTTTTCTGCAGCCCTTTTCCTCCATATGAAAATTTAAAGGTGGACAAGGCACTGGGGGTTGAGGCTGCCTCCAACAGGAGTGGGGACTGGGAGAGGCAGAGGGACATTGTGATGAACTTCGTCCCACTATTCGTTTCTTTGTTCTTCGTGTTTGGTTGCCATGTAAAATTTTAGTACAATATTTAAACTGTTTAGATGCTAAATATTCAAGAAAGTTTGGCTGTGTGCAGACTCTGCAGCTATGTATATTTATTCGCATTCACTTCATTCCAGCCCATAAATTACCCATTCTATCAATCATGCACAATCCATATCCAATCCCTGGGAAACATATTTCATAGACCACAGACACTATTTGAAATGATAATTCTAGTGAGTTTTTAGAAGCTAACTTTTTTAATGAACAGAAAGAGCTACTTTTGGCAGTGACTGTGGGTGATAGCTTAATCTGACATTATGCAGGCGACACGAGATACCTGTAAGTGACAGTTAAGAGTGAAATGACAACTACAAGGCGAGCGGGTTGGTGATTTGCTGACCCTGTATGATGCTTAAAGTTGATAAAAAGCAGTTTGAACCTTAAGTTGTGCTTTCACAGACCTCCACCTGAAAGTGCTTTGGGAATTGTCGTTTTTGAGTGTTGCATATTTGGGCTTCAAATAACCTCCTTTCCCCCACCCCCCCAAACACAGAGTTATGAGAATTGAGATAAAATGTGGCATATCAAATCTTAATATGCACGCCCAGCCCACTAGTGTGCAAATGATGCAATGATGCATCATGGGCCTCTTCAAGAGATTCTAATTTCACCAGATTTATGAAAACAGAATTTAAATGACTGTTTTCACTGTCTTATATTAGTTGAGAGGAGACTGAGCCAAGACATGTGCGGCTCGAGCTTGTGCTTACTCTCTGAAAGTGAAAGTGATGCTGTGTGTTGTGCGGTGAAGCTTCCAGCAGACTTACATAGATCTGTTACATCTGTCACACGCACACATTACATTACGATTACATACATTTCAAAGAATTTATCCATCATTTAGCGCCACAAAGCTTGACGTTTTGGATGCAAGTTAATTTGGATTGCTGGATGACAATCTGCCAACCTTAGGGCACCCAAAGTGCCTACTAGCTCCCCTATCAAAACAATCATCAGCTGAAGGAGGTTATCGTTGGGCTGGGCTATCTGTCACCCGGCCACCAGCAGCCAGCAGGACACAAGGGCCATTTAATTAGGCCTACTGCTCCTCTCTGGTGTGAAAGACTCTCAGGCCCCTTTGATTCCCCACTGCTCTCCCAGCAGGAAGTGGTTGGTGATAATTGACACAGGATTTCCTTGTTAACCAGCGGCAGACTCTGTGGATTAAAGTGACAGAGATCTCAAGAAGAAAGTGGGGAGCAGATAAGGGGGAGGGGAGGAGGTGCAGGGGGGAATGGTGGGGGCAGCAGCTATTTACCGCTCTTGAGAAACCAGGGAGGAAATAGCAATATCAGACTGGTGCGCGGTCCTGCCGCGAGATGTAGCTCCCACTTATCTTAGCCATTTCAGCTTGGCTGATCAAAGATTGGCTTTCCTTAAAATAACCTGGGCCCAAGGTTGAGTACATGCTTCCACGCCACGGGTTTTTTGGCAAATTATCACTCTTTTCCAATCCCCCCTATAAAGCTGGATGGCTGTTTGTGGAGGACTAGAGAGATAATCTCATTTCATTTGTACAATTATACACTATCATGGAATGAAAGCATATTTGCAAATGACGTAATTTCCCGCTTTGTACCAACTGGGTCACAAGCCTTGACAAAAGCATTATCATGCAGACAGGAGAGGTACTCAGTCGGCTGTAGGGCAGAGATGGAGCTTTCAGGGGACCTAATCCACTTTATTTATTTCTAGATTTCCTTTTTGCTTATCCAGCCACTACAGAGCTTACCAACAGACATTTTACAAGTGCTCATTGGAAGGCTTTAACATAGTCCTCCTAGAGATAAAAGAATAAGGAGCTACTGTACTCTTCACTTTCTGAGTCTTCCCCAATCTGCCTTACCATCTGTTGTATCAAACACGAGACAAGGTAACTTTTCTTATATTGGGTTTCCACATGGAGTTTGACAGTCATACAGTTCATAAACTTCAAACAACTATTTCACTTTATACTGTTTTAAGAGAAAAATCAGTGCTCTGTGCCTGGTCAAACTTAGAAAGGCAGCTGCAACCGCATGCATGGATGACATACTGACATACTCACACACCAGACATGCCGCTGCACTCCTTAAATGCCCAACCTGCCCAGAATGACCCAAACGTGGCCTAAAATGTTGTCTGGTCACTTTCAAGAGCTTACTGATAACTGAGTAGTGTGTTGGCAAGCTTCCAGCAGTGCGACTGGGTTAAAACCAGGTCTGTCGTATAAATCAAAGGAGAAATTCCACTCTCCCCCCATCCCCCAGACAATACATACATGCAGCTGTGGATATGTGAGAGGAAGAAAAAAGGGAAGGTATTGTTTTATTACAGCAATAATACCTGAAAGAGTGTTCTTTACCATGATTATTGGTCTGACAGAGATGTGGCTTGGTATGAGGTGCCGAGTGCCGTTAGCATCACCAACACACCAATAGTGAAAAGTATTATCTCATATATCATAGCTTTAACAATAGTCACCACCGCACATGTGCTGCATAAATGTTTTCAAGCATGAGTGCACAGGGGAAAAAGTAAGGTCAAAGCTAAAAAGCAAAAACCACTAGTTAGCCTGGCAGACAATGACTAAAGCATGGCTGGTATGATTTATGGCCTCATAAAACATGTTTGAATGCCTATCTGACCGACCAGTGGCAGTAGGTTGTGTAAAAGTTAGAGTGCCGGGCCTGCAACTGCGGCAGTGCTGGTTCAGATCCACACACCGACTGGGAGCATCCTAGAGTTAGCCTCTGCAGTCTGGTGTCATAGCCAGGAGAGGAAAATGCGGGTAGAGTATGCCTTATATGAATATATCACACCTGCATCTCCTACCTGCGACGTGGTCTCAGAAAATGTCAGGAAAATAATGCAAAGTCTAAAATGCAGATTGCATCTTGTGGATGTGAGCTAATTGAAGATTGCAGTTGAACAGTACACATTAGACGAGCCGTTTTGCAAGTGTTCATCACAGGTCAAAGTTTGCCAACAGCTTTTTGGCAATTAAACCATCTGCAGCGAAG
The DNA here is from genome assembly GCA_900302555.1 of Myripristis jacobus. NCBI lineage: Eukaryota > Metazoa > Chordata > Actinopteri > Holocentriformes > Holocentridae > Myripristis > Myripristis jacobus. The sequence goes on from OMLB01006242.1 coordinate 6,560, forward strand.
GCTAGAGCCACAGTTAAGAACTAAAACAGCGCTGGTAAAGATTAGGATCGGACAAAAACCTCAACCCATTTCTAGTCCCTCTGCACATTTTAGTCTGTTTGTGGTGGAAAAGTGTTTTTGTGCATAAATCAAAAATTGGTTTATGCAGGAACCCACATTCCTGTTGCTGTGACGGTTTCTGAAACATGGCATTACTGTATGTTGTGGGTGTGCTCGGTCATATTCAGTTAACCAGTATCTATCCCAAACATCTACATAACACAGGCTAATTTATTTATTTATTTGTTCGTCATTTATGGTTGTGACACTGATGTTGTTGCCATTATGTCAAGTACGCACAGTTTGGTGGAAATCCACAAACAGAACTCGATGATGATTGAGAAATCATTAAAATGCTGACTTGAACTCAGTGCTACATGTGATCGAGCTCACCTGCTCACTACAGGGTTTAGCATGGCTGCAATATTCATGACGCGGAGGGAGGGCCGGTTTGAAATGCAGTTTTGACCTCATGGTTGGACCGGCCTGTCACAGTGGAACGCCTACATGTAAACAGGCAGAACCAGCAAACAGCACGGGTTAATGCAGGCAGGCAAATGGGTTTGACGTCATTAGGAAATCTTTAAAACACTGCTGCGCTCCTGGGAAGCGTCGCTGCACCAAACTCTCCATCTCATTTTCCGTGGTGAGAAATGCAGCAGTGCAGGTTTGGGCAGATGGGATGGAGGGAGCGTTGAACACGCAGCCTGGGGCCGAGACCGTCCGCGCCCCACCTTCCACATCTGTGTTAATTTGAAAGTTTTGTCCACGTTGCAGTGAGGTTAGAGCTAGTCGAGGAGGTGAAATGATTTTAACACTGTATTGATCTGGCCCCTAACTAACACTGCAGACCTGCAGGCTCCCATCAGCCGGTGGTTACGTTGTGCTGGTGCCATCAGATGCCTGGACTATGGAGCATGTTGCTTGAGAAACATAGAGACCAGGCTGAAAAGGTGTTTTTGTGACTTGATTTTTATGTTGTTTTGTTTTTACCCTTTAGTAACTCCTTTCTTTAAACTGTTTCTCAATTTTATCTCCATTTTTTATTATGAGTATTTTGCTGTTTCTTGTTTTAATGCCTTCATGCTTTGATAATTCCAGTGTTTCCTAGTTTCTTCCCCTTGTTGTTCTTCTTTGTCCTATTGCTAATACTACTGCTAAAAATGATAATAATAATAATAATAATGTACAGAAGAATTTCCCATAAAATCATAATATGAAGAGAAATGTCAACATTTTATCTAGACTGATGACTTGAGGCCGCAAAGTTTGTGCTAAAAAAGAAAGGTTTTATTTTTAGTGTTTCCCATCCTTTTAACAATAAATATTCAGTTCAGTTTAACAAGCTACATATATGATGCTTATTTATATTACATTTGTATTTTTTCAGTTGCACAAGCATCAACAGGCTTGTATTTTTTAATATTTGTATCTAACAATAATACATAAATATACAAGGGTAACCTACCTCAGATGAAAGAGTACAGCCAGGCTCTGTTTTCACTTTAAAATAATAGCTACATGCCCTGGTAGAAGAACTAGGTGACACAGGTATGGATTTACTTAACACTCGCCACAAAAGATGTTTTATTGCCAGTTTTATGATAAGACACCTGCAACTTATGCATACAACAGACTCGGATGGCTTTACAGGAATATCTGTTTTGTAAAATATTATTCAGCTGTTTTTTCTTGGCTGTGGCCGTACAAAACCTCATGCAGAAATCCCCTCTAAACTGCTCTCTAGAAAGCTCCTAATCCAGAGTTGATTCTGGGATAAATATGTACATCACCAATTGGTTAAGCGTAAGTCAGGTGCAAAGTCCGCAGATGAGTCAAACCACCTTTGAAGTGTTTAGATGCAATATTACGCAAACATGCTGCACAGAAACTTCCCATCACTGTCCACACCTCCTTATCTGTGCTCCCTCGTAGGTACTGTATCTTAACCATGCTGTAAGACTTCAATATGTGAGCATTAACACGCTTCAAGGTCCTTGATTTCTCTTCAGGAATTACTGTGTGACAACCAGGAGGAGAAGCTGAAGATTTGTTCCCTTCAGTCTAAAGTAAATAGGATAGGCAGGGGGAAGCAATCACATAACCAACACATGCTCTGCTATCAAGAAAACACAGGAGTCTAGATTAAGATTTTGTCATTACCGAAATCATTGCTGTTTAATTTAATCTGCCGGCAGATAAACTCTTTAACCATTTCCACCCCCTGATGGTTTTGGGGCGATAAGTTCAAGTTCAAGTTGAATTCAAACGGTGGAAAGTCCTATTGAGCATCTCCCCACTTTTGCAGAGAGGCCCTTAGAAACAATAAAAATCTGCCTCGACGCGGAAATGAGCCGTGAGTGTTGAAGTGGAGCGGAGAGGGGTTATTGTGACCCGGGCACGGGCAGTGTGACGCCGCTCACCAAGAATATTTAGCCGAATGAAAGGAGAGCAGGCCGCTGTCACTAATCCAGACTCAGTGAGCCAACAGCAGGTGGTGTGGTCGCTGATAATGACTCTCACATCAACTCAGAATAACTTAAACAGCTTGCTATTCACCTTCAGCCATTTCTCACTAATGCAGCCACCTGCTTAACGTTCATGCACCTAAAAAGGCAAGATTTTAGTTTTATGGTTTCATGATCCGGCTACCGGTTGGGCAGTGTTTCCTCTGTGATTTCTGTAATTTTTACATTTTTGTCACAGTCTGGGCCAAAGTTATGATTCAAGGTGGGGTTCATAATCATCACTGGATTATTGTTTTTTCATTTTAGGTGATAAGAAGACGCCAATACAATGTCTATTTTCATTTTTCATTTTCTCCTGCAGTGATGGTTTTTCCACTGCTGAATGAATACAGAGGAAACACTATATTATTGTATCCCAAATCCATAGTCCATTGTAAATCAATAACACACCCCCCAACTGAAAATTATACCCCCACACTTACATTGATTTTGAATGCTCTCGAGGTCACAATTTTCTGAGGGGCTAATGTTGCATTTCTCACCTTTGGCAAGAAGTAATTTGGTGAAATCTCCTTGGTGTTTGAAAAAAAAATGATGAAAACTACTTTGGTTAATGTGAATAAACAGATTAAAGTGAGGACTGTTAAGAGTTAAACTACAAAAAAAGAGACATATTATATGGAATAAGTGCATAATTTGATGGTTAACTTTACAACGCTTCTCATTCCGTTTTGCCATGAACCGTTTAAGGCAATCAGGTGAAAATAGTTTCATCATTTGCAACATTTAGAATATGTTCTATCGCAAATATGCAAGTCTGATTTAATTAGCACTGCCGTAGATACTAACTTTTCATTTCTGTTCTACTTCTGCGTGGGGAAACAGTTCACTTCTTCTTAGGGGAACACCCAGAGAGAAACCCCAGTTTTATGAATTCAGTAAATTATGGAATGCTTTTTTTTTTTTTTTTAATTTCTCAAATTCTAATGAACTTAAAGGAAAATAAACAAAAATACCGCCTCTTTTACCATTAAAGGCCTCAAGCAGCGGTCAGAACGGTTTGCAAATTGAAGTAACCCAAGGAGCCAGGTCCCAAGCAGAGATGACAGCTGAGTTATTTCTGCAGCCGCCATAACCATATGATCAGAAACCTGCTTTTTTCCTCTGTGCCACTTCGCAGTCGGGAGGAGAAGGGGGTCCATTTCTAGTCTTTGTGTAACCATAGAGCCGGTCGTTGTGGTCTAATCTATGAGCGTCAGTCTTAACCTCATTAATAATATACAAAAGCAGGCTACTTTCCATAGCCTTTGTGGCAGTGGAATATGTTTTGCTGAGATACAGGGGAGAAAGCCCCGCTCTCCTGCAGGGGTCGAGCATTAACGTATGAAGCGCTCCTCTGGGCGCGCAGGGTCTCACAGTGGAGGTTGTCAACTTTTCCTCAGGCTCATTTTGATGTGTTTCCACTTAAATTTAATTCCCTGTAAATAACATAGAATCCTTAATATAGACATTGATGTTGGGTGGTGTATGTTTATATTTGTGTAATTGTGATCCCTTGCAGATTGGAGTTTTAGTTATGCGGATATTTCTCAGAGGCAGAGCAGCAATGGAGGCGTAAATAATCTCATTGGTTGAGTTAAACCTCAGTGGGTGGAGCCAAAAAAAAAAAAAAAATCCACCGGCTAAGTTAAGTTAGACAAAATGGCAAGAGAGGATTTAGCTGATTTGAGGCCTAGTGCTCTTGCTACAATGTGAAAAAACACAATTTAGTGGCACTAAATTGTCACTAAATTATCTAATTAGCTACTGAACCCATTCGAAATTGCCAGACGTCACTTTTTTCTGCGGAAAAGTCCCCTGACTTGATGCTGGAGCTGTTTCTGTAAGTTGAAACTAAGGAAGTAACTGGCATTTTAAGTTTTTATTTATCATTTATATTTTGCCCAGAGCCTCCTCTTTGCGACTCAAGCTTGCCAGGTAGGCAAGTCATGCTCTCATAAACTCCATTCTGCTTGGAAATGATGCCGCCTCTCACCTTATCTCCATAACTGATCTGAAACCTCAGTAACTGTCAAATTAGCTTTTGACGCGTTTATAGTTTAGAGACTACTGCAAGAGAGGCAAGTGGGAGGGTGAAGGTGAAGAGTTAACCGTGTGACACAGACCTGAAGATAGCAGCCGGAGGAGAGGGAGGCAGGGAGTGGAGGGGAGGAGAGAGGCATGACCTCTCTCTGCCACGCCACTTTGGCCAAAGGATTAACCAAACAGCGGCCACTGACAGAGACCCAGGAAATCAGAACCACATGCTTGAAGGGAGGTTGCGCTGAGCTGCTTATTTGTTTTTGGTAAATTAATGGAGGCTAATTGATAATGTCATTACATCACGGGAGGGGCACAGGGAAGGGCAAGGGGGGAAAACCGAGGAATGTTGCCCATCAATCGTCTTTGAATGCCGCAGATGCTGGACCCGCTTCACCCGGATGATTAAGATCTGTCCGCCTAACCAAGAGCAGACCTGTCTCGAACCCATCACTGCAGCCTTTGTGGGCTTTGACACGGCCGCAGCAATCCACCACCTTTCACAGGCCTGGATGAGCTGTTTAGCACACTATCACTTACCACAACCAGGGCAATATTTTCAATTTTTAGCACAAACCTCCACAGGAGCTCATGACCAGACACTAAGATGGACTGTATGTTTTCTGAACTGTATTTTTCAAGAGGCAATATTGTTGCATGTATACACTTATTGATACTGTGGTTAGAAAAAAGCCAATATAGGTGGTTAAGACTGGATCCTTATAGCAGCTAATACAGAAACCATCAACTCATAGAGGTTTGCATGCTAAAATCAGCAAAGTGCCATAACAAAGTAGCACCTGAAAAGTGATTTTTTTTTACTGTTAGGATGAAAATACAAAGAAAAGCTTCTATTTATATTTTATTTTGCTTCATTGTATCCTTAAGTCAGGACTGTTCAAAGAAACCGAGTAGATTCAATAAAAATCTGACACTAAATGTTAATAACTTCTAAGAAATATGTGTGATCAGCAGAAATTGCAGTTATGTAACATCAGGAAACTGTACACAAATCCAGATACAGATGTAAAGTTTCAAAACGCTACAGCTCTTATAATCTTTTTACGGTAATATTACAGCTGCGATGTCGTGACGTTCAAGAGGCAAATAAAGCCAGTCGGTCAAACATGAAACACTTGGCTCGGCTGCACATTTGAGCGATCAGACATCTTGCTTTTTGCTTGAGTAAACCATCTTTGACAAATCATGACTGTTGTGTATCATGCAGTGTTTTGAAATTTTAGCTTTGACCGAGAGCCAGCGGAGGCAGCGGCTACTGGATCCTCAGAGCAGCGAACAGAGGAAACACCAATAAGATGAAAACAATTCGAAAAATAAAAAGCTTCAAATATATATTTTCCGATGTTGACATGTTGACTAGCCTGAATGAAAACCTCAAACTACAATTTTATCGCTTGCATGAAATAATGCGCTATTACAGGAAATGAAGTAATGTAACATCGGATGATTTTATTCAAATGTAATTCAAATGTAAATGAACTCGAAGTGCCCCCAAATTTCCAAAACATATTGTTGTTCTTCCATTCATTTGACCATAATAATACCTCCGTGGTGTCACGACGTTCAAGAGGCAAATAAAACCAGTCAGTCAAACATGAAACACTTCACTCCTCTACACATGTGAGCCATCAAACTTCTCGGTTTACAGCGCTCGGGAAAATCATCTTTGACAAATCATGTCTGTTGTGCAGGATCATGTCGTGTTGTGAAATTTTAGCTTTGACCGTGAATCTTCGCACAATTCCCACAATAGCCGTATTCACGACGAATTACACATCATCACCATAAGTGCACCGTGGGACCGGGGAGAGCATGGACGGGCTCTGCGTGCTCGCGTTGGCTGTATCTGCGGACAATCAATGCCACTTTCTGCTGCAGAACCTCAGAATAAGTGCAGCTGTGGGAAAGAGAGGCTGGTGGCTAATGTGCTGCGGCGGTGATTTAGGAGACAGGAACGGGGTTTAGAGAAGGCAAACAAGTTCATTACACTTCCATACTTGCATATCACTCCCCGAGGACCTGTCAGGGAAGACAGTGAAGAAATGAGCAGGCCTCATCCTCGTCTCAAAAAACCTATTAGAGGAAGCCCAAGGGTGAGCGTGCCATTTACAGTGCTTACCCCGACACCCTTGACCTCCACTTTCTGGGGTCACTACTTCTTCAACTTCATTTCAAACAGTTGTATTACTTTGTGCTCACCAAGCGCACGTTTCATGCTTCCTCCCAAGTAGTGTAAGCTGATTTGGTGTGTGTCTCTGAGTAGGTTGCAGGGGGTGGTGTGATGGCGAATGATTACAAATGTCTCCGTTCTAGCATAATTGGATCAAGCTGACTCAGAGCGTATTCAACAAGATCTCGGTTGTTTCAAAGCAGATAGATTAACAATTAAATTTGTTTGGTAATTCGGTGGAATACACCTTGAACGGAAAATAAGACGCATTAACTCGAATAAATTAGATTCTTCCCACAGGGAATATCATTAGCGGGGAATTCCTTCTCACAGCCTCCCAAAAGACTTTACTTCACTTTTCATAATTTAAACAGGGGAAAATATCTAGCACTTATCTCTTTTCACGATGTCTTGCATGTCATAATTTGTGTGTTTTCATTGAGGTAATCGATTTCACAGCAAATGCTCTGGAACCGCAAGCTCTTTGTTGCAAGAGTTAACATCCTAATAAAATATTACAAAGGTCACCCAAATAGCAAATCTTTCCCACTCATAATGCCATCTAAAACGTGCTCTTTCACTGAATTGTGTATAACAGCAGCAACAACAATAACAACAATGATGCTGATGCTAATACCACTACTGCTAGTAATACTGATAAATGCCCACTTTGACATTAGAGATGTATACTGACCATGATGAAGGCCACTGAGTCACTTTGCTATGTGAAATTAAAATTATGGCTCAACTCAGCTCTGAATTATAGATCGTTGAAGCGATTACAGTCTGTCACACTATATCTGTTAATCAGCGAAATCATTTGGCACTAAAAGAGTCCAGCGCTTTGCCAAGTTGATAAAAAAGGGGGTCTTGAAAGAGAAATTAAATCGACTCAGAGGAATATCATGACAAAAGATCTGGGTTTGATGTGTTTATGAGCAGCCAGGTTGTTAGAAATATGCGCTGCGGCTGAATGTGCTGTACCTGTGTACGAGCAATACTTTTCACATTAAAAATCAACTGGCAAGCCATTAAACTAGAGGAGAGCCTCCCAAAATAGCTTTGACTTGGCCTGTGAGTCTCACCCACCGCACAAAGATAAGACCTTTCTCAACAGAGCCAAGCCTGCAGTTAGCATATTACCTTGACAGAGGAAAATAATTTGTCAAAACCTTATTTTAAAGCACTATGAATGTCATCCTGTGTTGCCGCTCTTAATTGAAATGTAGTTGGCCAAGCAAGGAAATATATGGGCACACATGGATGGTGTCGGCAGAATGTTTTATGGTGATGGTAACCACACCTGGTTAATATTAGCATCCTCCTTACTGTATACTTTACATTCCTCATGTCAGTTTTAGTTTGATTTATCCAGGAGAGGTTAGCAGCAGACGAGAAAAAAAGCTTTGTTTTATCATATTGGAGATTTTCTGATAACTCGAAATAGATAACAACATATAACATTTTACAAATTATTTTGCTGCGAGGTCATATCTGAGACAACCGTGAGCATTGCAATAATATCCTGATCGTGATTTACAGCCAGCCTCTTGAGGTTTGTCATCTGCTAATGATTCAGGCTAAGGGACTAAGCCATTTCATGTGGCTGAGATCTTCAGAGGAGTGCTTCATTCAGAGAGGCTGGGCTGGAAGTCCAACAGCTGCAGCAGAGGAAATCATTTAAGTTGCGTGTGCTCATCTTTAGCGGGGTTCTCTGTCATTCCAATGGCTCAATTAAACCACTGTTAATCGCCACCCTCGCATATCTGGGTGAAAAGTTTTGAATCGGCTCGGTTGGAAAACATTTTCTTCGCTTTGAGCTCCATTAAAAACAGACACCGCTCTCAGTAAGCAGGAGGCAACAATCTCACTTTAATCTCTGCAGATGCAAATACATTTAGGCTCATTGGATTCCCTGAATGTCCTTTACGTAAACTTAAAGTCGAAAAATAGTTTGAGGGCCCCCGTCCTCCCCCCACCCGCTTTGTGAACCTTGCCACAACCCCGGGCTCCTGAACTCACTTGTACATTTTAGGCCCTGATAATAAACCAACATCTGCAGAACTTACAAGTGCTTTACCAGAGTTAATTGAGTAAATTGAAGCAAGCTGCAGAGCAGTGGTGATCTATGATCCCCTGTTGAGGGCCCAGAAGGGAGACAACAGATTTACTGCGAGGACAGTGGGCGGCCTTTTGTTCAGGCCCTGGTTCATGGGAAGTTTGAGGTCAGTCAGGATTAAAATATCTTAAGGAACAAATGGAGTAATTTGAGTGTAATATAAGGAGTGCTCTGCCAGTTTCTACCAAGGATCCAGGTGTGATTTATTTGATTTTAAGCCCCATGTCCCCTTTTCATCTTTTCCCCCCTTGCCCTATTATTTGGGATTTATAGATAACAGGAAGATTGGCTGTTATTAACAAGCCCTTTAGTTCTGGTTGACATAACCGCAAGAGAAGGAGTCATGCTTATGAACACAAACAAATACCAACGGGGAAAAGTCTGCATTTACTCCGGGGGTGGGGGGCAACTTGACATGGCCTCATCAAAGTAATATTTAAGAGGCTATGAGATAGTTTCGATTAATCTCATTCTAAACTCTGAAACGTGCATCCAAGCAATAAAATAATACAGAAAAGGGAAAAAAAATAGTCGTGGGTGCACACTCATGTCCACTTGCAAGTTGTTGTTCAAGAAGTGCATGTTTAGTTCATCAGTGAACTAAATCTAATTTGTATTCTTGTTAGCCATGCCACCTTTTTCCATATTCGCCTGTCAACAGACTGTAAAATGGTTCAAATTAATGCCTTTGTGCTACACTCGCTGCTCAAGGGCAGAAAGAGAGGCTGGTAGCATTTGCTAGCAAGTTAGCTTTACCTTGCAAATACCCAAATGATACAGTAAGAGGCAAGGAGATATGTTAAGTAAGCATGCATATCAGATTCACTTGGAAGGGGGCATAACAATTTTCGTTACCAGGGTCAAGAGTTTGATCCTCAGCTGGGTTTTCTCCCGAAGGAAAGATCCAGGTGGCTAAGGTGGTCCTTTCATACGGTGATTGTGTTAAATTGAGCATTCAAGGGAACCACTCAAGGGCCCTAGTAAAATGTGAGTGAGGAGATGTGACTGACATTGATAGCACAAAAAAGCCCGAGTGCTGATTCTCAGTGGTGTGTATAGAAACCTTGCAGACACCCGCTAGTGTTTATTTTGTCTCCTTGGCACTCAGGTTATTTATGTGTAAGCCTTAATTAACCACCGGCTACTTTCTAGCCTGAGTTTTTCAGTGAAGCACTTTTTTTTTTTCACGGTAAATTTATTTGTTTGAAAATGTTTTGGGTTTTTTTTCCATTTTACCTTCAAGGTAAGTACAGGCAGACCTTTTTGCTGGTTGTGTGTGAACACCAGATCATGAATTTCACAAATTACAACTATTGGTCCTCAGCCACAAGTAGTCTTTATTAAAATGTCCAGTTTCATTCAAAGACATATATAGTAATACAGTAAATTCATAGAAGGCTAAGGACTGGTGGGCTACACAGAGTCGTCCGTTGCTGTTTCCACCTTTGGAAATACAGCCGGAAAATACTCATAGATAGAAAAATGATATTGTTTTGGTCAGGGCATTAATGACAGCATGCATGGTTTGCCGGACAGACTGGCAACTCAGAGTCTGGACATGCTGTCCCACAAATCCGCTAATGCAAACGATCCGATAAAACCAGTGAGCCCAGCACTCTGATACTCTGTGATGAATGGTAAACGGGGCTGATACTGGACTTTAATTCATGCATCATTTGGCAAACTTGTGTGATTGATGGTCATGTGAGGCACATTTATACACTTTGCTGAGTGCAGTGGCAGCTGGTTACACCTAAGAGTGCACTGAAAGACTGTGCAACTTTAACATCATTTGCAAAAAAAACCCAACATATATATATATATACTGCTTTATTAATATCATGCAAAATATTCCATGAGTGTAGGTTGTACGGCAATGCAGTGAGCACTAACAGATGCTGCAGAGATGAGCCGTAAGATAAATGTGTATTAGTATTAGTTTATTGGTTTGTTATGTGTTGGCTCTATTTCGTTCAGCAGGAAAGTGAGCACGACTAATTAGCAGACGCGCTGCATGACATTCTTCAACACAGTGACATCAAATGGATGGCACCAGTTAATTGGCAGCATCTTACCCGAAGGAGAGTGGCACTGGTTGACATGACGCCGGGCGATAGCAGGTGACTAAAATAATCCAAAGTAACAAGACTGACCTTTTAGTAATAAAAAGTTATTAGAGTTTTTTTTATTATATAAACTGTAGATATACACATAGGAAATATCAGAAACTCAGTATATTTGATAGGGAAAGCAATGTTATTATACTTTACTTAACAGATCTATACTCCATAAACAGGCATTTTACGTTCCTGTTACCCAAGGTTATGTTGAAATGTCATGCTTTTGAGTCTCAGCAAGCCAATATGAGCAAACTTAGGTCGCATTTCTTAACCGTAACCATGACCTTTTCCTAACATTAACCAAGTAGTTTTGGTGGCTGAAGTGGCTAAAGCAGCCACCATGTTGGCTAATAAGTGTGAATGTTGATATGCAACGTATTTTTGGTTCAGAAACGTTGGCGTTTCATCGTATTTGTTGGTTTGCAGAAATATAATGGCAATATTTTATTTTGGTGATTAGTTCATATTGAGTAAATTAGAGTAAGATCACCTGCCATGTAGCTTTAGAGCTGCTTGTTATTATTTTCTGAGTTTGGACAGTTCTTATGCCTGTCACATATTATCCCTTGTCATAATATATATTGAAGTGTTAACAGATCTACTGAGGACACATGGGTGATGCTGATGTCTCTGTTTCCATCTGAAATTTGACCATCGGGCTGATTTCCCAAACTCAGTGTCTTCCTTTAAGCCTGGTTGGAACTGAATAGCAGTTTCTTGACTGGGAGGCAGTCATGTGACTTGGAAGAAGATAAAGGCGAGAGGATTTGAAATGTGGATTTGAGTCTTGAACAATGGAGTAACGGAGCAACAGTGCCTCTACGACTGAGAAGGCCTCGAACAAAGAGCTCTGCCACTGATTTCGACCCTGCCTGCATTGTTTTTTCGATGTCGCCACCACCAGAGACAAATCCAGGAAAACACAGAGAGCCGGTCGCTCTTTGGCTCGCTGGTGTTGTGTTTTCATCATGATTGCAGAGGTCTGAATTTTACAACTGGACCCCTAACAGGTTTTTCCCTATGTCCGGTTTCACTGCTGGTGGTGGTGCATACGTTGCATCTGGCCTACGCTCTCTCTAATAGTTTCACTTTGCTACAATACAACATTTTCAGTTTTTTGGTGTTCATATGTGGATAGAACAGGTTAAAACCCAAAATGTTGACTTTAAGGCCCATCATCAGTACCACAGTCTCATTATGATTTGACAAACTGTTGCAAATCACACATTACAGTTTTGTTAAGGCTTATGTTACTAATAAATACAAATTAAAAAATAATTTTTGTCCATAAATTTTTCTAATGCAATATTGTAGTAAACCCCATACAAATACAACTGCAGTGCCTCACGGTAATCTGTCAGATTTGGCAGCTGCTGCTCACAAATAATGGTACTACTGAAATAAGGCCTCTAAGGGATAATAATATATTTTTTTTGAAAAACAAAAATCCTGAAGAGGGTAGAAATCTACCTCACACTCAGCACTCCAGAGCATCCCATGAATGTCCAGTGATGAGTCGATCTGATGATTTGGGATGCCAAGAAGCTTCTTCCTGCTGTGCATGTGGCCACTTTTTGTTTAGCGTTATGCAAGCGAGCATCTTCATCTTTGGACATGGGAATATCATGAAGGAACAGGGTTTGAGTCCAGAATGCATCTGATTACAGATCACATGATTACAGATCCACCGCAAAATATATGGAGAGTAGAATCTTCCTTTGATTTTCTCCAAGTGTGAGCCTGTGATTTTCACTTCAAATCTGCGTGTGTAATAGACTCGTCTCTTTGACGGCACCCTCCAATACAGAAGATATTGTGAAAGTCTTAAATCATACATGTGTTATTTTCTTCCCCACCCGCCATCATGGTTGCCCAAACTTTTGTAGCCATAAAGAGACAGAGCCATTCTCCAACACCATTGTCTGTATCCTGCTTTGGCTGTAATTTTAAAAGATACACATAAAGATACATAATACTGATGAAGATAGAGAGTCATACAGTGTGTAACTCTTATTTTGTCAAGTTGAAAACAGCCACTCATCTCAGTCGGCTGTTGGAATCGCGAGTTCAACACAACAGCAAGACAAAACGCTCTTGGAGGAACATCTGTCCACCACTGGATCATTGAAGCTCACGTTGGAAAAGAAAATTGTTTGAGGATTCCTTGTTAACAACATCCAAGCACAATCATATTTATTGATCTATTTACTTTCATTTAGCATTTTTTTCTTTACAATCAAGAGTGATATAAATCAAAAGACAAATCAATAAAAACAGAAAATGAAAATAAAAATGCAAATGAAGTTGAACAGTAATAAAATAAGCTGATAGTCATAGATAATAATTAAAATGGGATGGAAATAAATAAAATTCAAAGATTGTAAAAGGCGTAATGGTAAAAGTTGGTTTCAAGAGCAGATTTTAGTGATACTGATGAATTATCCAACATACCAGCGGCTCACTGTGAGTGTGTCAGTCTCTTCCTGAGTCGGCATCGTGCAGAACACAACAGTTCACTGACAGACACGTGTTCATACGGGGAAATATCAACTATAACTGTGATCACTGCGAATCTAAAGGTCATAAAGCTCTGTTGTTCACTTGACACAAAGGAGTGTGTTCAGCCAGACACTCAGCCAAAGCTGGGAAGTGCTGAAGGCCAACATTTAGGTTTATATTCACATTTTCCACTGTTTTGTTAATGGTCTTAGAGCAGGTAACAAAGGAACGGTAGAATAAGATGAAATTCCTAGATCACCATCAGTGCCATCCAGTATTTTACATGAAGCGGTAGGCCTATGTTTCTGCAAACATGAAGCAAACCTGCATCTTTAACCTCAGACCTTTTAGCCACTAACAGGAACATTTCTTCCTAGCCTGCTTGTCCGTTTTGCACAAAATCTGAGGAACTACAACGCACCTCTCACCTCAGCTTGATGGGGCAAATTCCCCCGTGGCGTTTCCCAAGCACATTCCTCTGCGAAGCATCCTCCAGCCCCAAGCTGTGTCCTGAGTGTGTGTAATGTTTTTTAAGGGTTCCCAGTTCCAGGTGAGGATTCACAGGTGAGGGGAGTTAGTTTGTGACTGCCAGGGATTAAATGTTTCTGTCTGCAACCTACGGTGAGTAGAGACATTTGACTGTTTGCTCCTGAGCTGCGTTGTGAATTGTCTGAATCATGTGAAGCAGACAGTCACTTCAGTGGTTCTGATTAAGGGATATTGTAAACCATAAACAGCTGTTTCATTTGGAAGAAATATTTCTTCTATCTCACAGGAAGTTCACAGAACTCAGATAAGGAATAGAAAGCCAATGGATTTATCTAATACATAATAATCAAATTACAGTTGTGAGAGAATTACTCTAATTGCCTCTACACTCCCCTTTGGACACACACACACTCACACACACACTCACACACACACTCACACTCACACAGAGCCCCATCTGTCTAATAAGGACATTCACAAGCAAAAATTAAAGCATATGCTATCATCGCTGAAGATGATTAAACATTTAGGCCAAATCTGGCTCCATTCCCAACTCGAGTTTACAACCAGATCTTTTTCATGTTTCTTGTTGAAGCACACAAGTCTCATTATCTTGCCCAAAATACAAAAGCCGTGTTTCCTATGCCAATAAATTTCCTCATGATTGGATGCAAAAGATAATTAGCCATGTTGTATCAATGGTCTGCCAGCCACACCATCTCTTCAAACCTTTCACACCCAGACATGGCCAACAATTGGCGCCTTGCCTGCCTCATTCACATACACTCAGTGAACAGCCGCATGAGGGCTTCACAATGGGAAGGGGAGAGAATGACGCACAGAGAGCAAAAGAGGGCGAGAGAGAGAGGGAGAGGGAGAGCGAAGGATGAAGGGTGGGAGGGAAAACGGGAGGGAGAGAGAAATAGCGGGCCAAACTCGTTTTCCGCTTGATGGGTTAGCTGCAGAGAATGCGCCTTTACTAGGTAAATGATTAAGGGGGGTGGGGGGGGACCTTTGCTGCTCTGCTATTATGTACTTCAAAGGTCTCCAAAGGCAGGTTAAATGAAAAGCAAATGTGTTGCCCTGCTGCTCAAATACCTCAAATGTTTTAGCAGGTGCAAGCAATGAAGAGGTGGGCCGTGACAGCAGAGTGCTGCACCTTGCTTGGGAATCCTGGATCCTCCTGATGACCGAGGACGGACGGGTCCAGCGTCTGCCATTGTGGGGGAGGCCGGACTCTGTTCAGCGTCCTCGCCACGCTGACCTTCATCCAGACACGCAGGTGAAAAGGCAATTGGGTGCAAATGATGCAGCTGAGAGGCTGGAAACAGGGCTCTTTCTCATTTAACGTCCTGTAGCGGAAAAACAAAGCAAAGCAGATTATTTGAAACTTCACGGGAGGAGGAAAAACCTATCAGGCCCATTACTGCCACAGAGAATCAAAGGTCACTCGACTCATTTTATTCCAATAACTAATTTCAAGAATATCTATTCATTTGCACGATTACAGTCTTTCGTACACATGTAAAGTCACACAGAGAACCCACACCTTACTTTAAAAACTAACGATTAACCTCTTTCCATGTCGTACAACCTTCTTTTCCAACATAAACAATTTCTAAATAAACATGTCAGAAATGGTTTGTCAAGCTTGTTTTGTCTATTTTACATGGACACAATACTGCAGCTGGGACGTTAGTAACTCCAGCACTTACATTATATATTTTATATAGACTCAATGAATGATGCACTGACTGGTGGGCACTTTAAGTTTCGTTGTTCTTGTGACAGTGACAATAAAGATCTATTCTATTCTATTTATAACGATATTTTGACATGAGACATTCAATATACAACTTGACCAGGCTTAAATGAATGCAGTTAAGGTACTTACATGTTCTGAATAGTCTCTATTAAATCTCTTTTAATACCAGAAAAGTCCTTTTACTCCACATAAATTGCTGCAGTCTCACTTTCTCCCACTTTGAGCATAATGACATAATCATAGTGTGTTTTCTGCATAGGTCCTCTCTTGTTTTCTTTATTATTATTATTTTTTTTTTTTTTTGCGTGC